>JAJQKJ010001057.1:0-108821 GCA_029574335.1 Rana kukunoris
GCAACAAACTAACTCACCGGTGGTATCTGACCCCCGACAGAATGTCTAAGTTTAGCGCAACGCTGACCGCCTCCTGCTGGAGGAACTGTGGACAGAGTGGTGATTTGATACACACATTCTGGAAATGTCCCAAACTCAAACGTTACTGGCACTCTGTCTTTAACCTTATATCTGCAGTCACTGACATTTCACTAGAAGAATGCCCCATCAATGGCTCTTCTATCCCTAGACATCGACCGGCTCCCTAACCCGATGCGGTAACATCATAGTAAATATACTCCTGGCAGCCCGCCTTAGCATCACAAGGAAGTGGAAGGACCCTGACCCTCCCACGGTGGTAATGTTATCCGCACCACACAGGAACATTTCATTTACGAGACGACTCTAGCTTTGAAACAGGGGGACAGACTGATGCAGCTCCACTTATGGCAACAGTGGAAGGACTGGACGGAATCCCCTTCCTTTGTCAAAATGTTTAACCTGTAACGTTGATAAATGTCCTACTCGCCCTCCTGACTAACTACCCAACCTATGACCCCCAAACGGGACCTGGTGGGGTGGAATACTCGAGCACAGTCTTGCTCCCTTAGAGGGGTGCTTGAGTGGTTCTGCCCTTCACACGCCCCCCGAGGTTGCACGGTAAGAAACAATATAAGCTTTAATATGAAACTTCACTGCTTCAATAATTCCAAATGTTACCTGGATGGTAGATATATGAACGTTGCTGCACTACTAAGGTTACCAATGTTACAATGACAATCTCTATGTTCCTATTTGTTGCATACTATGTCTATATTGTAAAGCGTTTAGACCGCTTGCTAACTGTTTACATTACTCTGTTTTATGTGAAAATTGACAATAAAAACTATATTTGAAAAAAAAAAACCGCATTATTTCGAAATGGCACTCTAAAGGTTCGTACAAACGGTCGGACATCCAACAAAATTTCCCTTGGATTTTTGTCCTAATTGATTTGTCCGGTCACACCCATAGCATACACACAGTCAGACTTTTCTGCAAACTTTTCTAAAACTTTTCCATCATCACGTCGTTTTTCTGCTCTTTTCTTTACCGCCACCCTTTGGTTAACTTCTGCTATTGTTGGTTGATTTTAACATTGGTTCTGAGCATGCGCATTTGTACTTTGTCCAAAAGTCGGATGGTTTGCTGTACACACGGTCGGACAAGGCACCATTAGACTTTTGTTGTCGGAAAGTTGGTCCGTTCGCAGACCCAACTTTTTGTCAGATGAAACCCAAAAAATTTGGTCCGATGGAACGTACACACGATCGGACAAATTTGAAAAGTTGCAGATTTTGAAGTTGGTTGGCCAAAAGTCCGACAGTGTGTACGGGGGTTTATAACATACACAGTCTTTGATTTCAGAAATATGTTTACAGTAAGAATTTGACTGGAGTTCGATGTCAAATTTGATTTAAATTTAGTTTTGTTATTCTGAATATTCAGTCAATTTTCTTTATACTGTAATTCGGTTATTTGGATATATGCAAATCTCAGAATAAAGAAAAATTTGTCCGAATATCCCCTCAGAAAAAAACCGAACGAATGCACATGTCTGCATGTAACATGTTCCTACTCATGCAGCGTCTCCCCGATACTTCTAATGACAGCAAGTGGGGGATTTTCTGCCCCCGCTGTCATTATTTTAAAAGAAACAGCTGTGCAGAGCTTCAGTTCTGAGAATGGGTAACTACAAGTACTGACAACCTTTGCAGCTGTCAGCCAGTGGCATCTCCAGTTTTCAAATTTAGGGGGGGGCACATGGGGGGACAGGGACAAAAGTAGGGGGGCCAACTCTATAAAATGCAATTTATATATATATAATATATATATATATATATATTTATCCTAGGGCCCTTTATTAGCATCAAGAGTGCAAACACATATATACAATCAACCGTATGTTCCACAGCCATGTGGGCTCTATGCCTGTAAAGTGTGGGCTTTGATCACTGATATTTAACACTAGGATTTGACTAGGAGCATCACCTGCCAAATCAGCAGTGATTGCCGCCAATGGCACCATCCGAATGGGTCTAATGCCGCATTTGCAGCGTTGCACCATTTCTGTCCACACTGGGAGGAATCTCCATCCACCTATAATGTGTAGATGGTGGAATTGGAGCTAAGACCATTTATAGACAGTTTAAATCTCAGCTGATCCAACAGTAACTGGCTGAGATTTGAACTATTATTGAGCAAATTCTCTTATGATTATCACTAGTAGTTGCTATAGCCACTAGTGATAATCACTGTTTGTCGGGAGAATACAATTGCTGGACAGGAGGGATATTCCCCTGTCACCACTGTCTGTGTTGATGGGGGACTCGTGCAGGTTTCTTTTCTGCAATCTGTGGATGCAGGAAAGAAATTTGCACTGTATATTACCTGCCTAACTGAAAGTGAAAGTAAATTGTGAATGTCTTGAAAGAACAGGAGAGGGGGGGGACAGATGGGGGAGAGAAGAGATGGAGATAATGCAGTTCAGTGATTACAGTGTACTGCAATCTGCAGTGCACACACTTACCCACAGTCCAGGCTAGAATCTCAGGCATCATTCACACACAGCCAGGAATGCTGCTGATTTTTATATTTCCTGCCCACACATCCCCTCTCTTCAGATACATCACACCGGGATAGTGTGGGTGGGACTGAAAGAAGGAGGAGAAGGAGGAGCTGTATTCCTCCCTGCTCGTATGTGAGGAGAGTGATGGCTGGCCTCGCTGGGCTGTAAAAGAGTGTCACAGATTGACACTCGGCTCAGCTTGCAATCACCACTCTCGGAATTTACAGGCTGGTTCTCCTGTCCTCCTGTCCTAAGGACGGGAGAAATCAGTCTGTTTTTTCAGTAACTGAGACGAAGCCTTGCCCCCCCCCCCCCCCGCCACAGTGCTCATGGAGTCCTTTCTGCAACTTGATCTTCTCCGTGTCAATGAGGATGCAGGGGAAGAAGCAGATCGGGCAACTGTGGTTGTGTGAACGCTTGGATTATGCAGTGTCAGTGAGCAGAGGGAGGGGGGAGAAATGCCACCAGAGCTGACTGGGGACGCTCTCTCTCTCCAGAGAGACATGTACTCCAGTAAGGGCCCAAGCAAAATACAAAAAATTAAAAAAAAAAAAATCATTTTTTTTTTTTGGGGGGGGGGGGGCACATGGTGGGGCACAGCATAATTTTGGGGGGTCAGGGCCCCCTCTGGGCCCCCCCTAGGGTTGCCATTGCTGTCAGCTTGTCATTCTCAATGAACTATCATGGGGCTGTGGAGCACTCTAGTAGTTCATTGTCTCTTCCTGTCAGTGTGTAACGAGGTATGAGCAGACAGATACACAGACAAGTCTAAAGGAGTCCTACTGCCCCCCGTGCTCTGCTTATATCATGGGTGCAATGCTTTCCAGACATTACCTGCAAAAAAAAATACATTTTTTTTAAAGGTGAATTTATCCTTTAAAGCATAACTCCACTTTTGTTGAGAAAAAGATATTTGCCTCTGGGTGATCAATGTACATTGCAAGGATTTTAACAACCTATGTTGCAGATTCCTACCTTTTTTCTATTCTGAAGTAAACCATGTGTGTTTGTCTGTGCCTCTGAACTGAGTGGGTCTAATGGGAGTGGTTTCAAAATTAACTGTCAGGTGGGCAGATGCAGAGCTCTAATGAGGACATCTGTTGGGCCTTCACCCCTTTATATGTGCTCCTATTGAAAGTATCTCTCCAAAAATTAAATTTTTGTTGCAGAGGATGCCTGAAATCTGACTTAGGCAGACTTCGGGGAAAATTGGTGAGCCAATCACACAAGCAGGAAATTATGTTTCTGGGGAGTTGCCAGTATACACTCTATGTACAGAACAATTCCAAGTATCCATATTGCAATATATTCTCAGAAAATTACAGTGGCTGCAGATTGAAAAGGAAAGGGAATTTTTAATAACATTTAATTACAATATGATTAGTGTCGCAATAACTATATTATTTTTTCTTTATTTGCTTTTTTTCTTCCCACGAAAGTGGAGTTACCCTTAAGGCTAGGTTCACACCTATGCGAATTGGTTGCGGCTTAAACCGCATCCAAAACGCAGAACATTTCTAAATTCATTGTTTTCAATGAGGCTGGTTCACATATGTGCGATGCATTCGCACTGCGCATTGCCGGAAAACCGTATGCTTTTTCGAGGCCTTGCGGTGCGGCTCAGGTGCGAATTCAGGCCTATTATCTTCTATGGGTACGCATCTAATTCGCCCATGTGTTGCGGTTTGAACGGAAGTTTTCTCTCCTCCACCTCCCCCTTTTCCTAGTTCCTCCTCTGTCTGGTTCATGCTTCTGAGGTGAGTAGCCATGTCCAAAAGACGGAGCAGCAAAGTTACAGAAAATGTGAAGGAGTGTGTGGATTGTGAGGAGCTAATCCGCCTTGTCAGGGAGAATCCACAACTCTATGACACCCGTCATCCCAAATATAAGGACAACTTTTTCAAAAAACAAACCTGGGTAGAAATTGCTAGAAGTCTTTTGCCAGAGTGGAGCATGTGCTCATCCCAAGTGAAAGCTGACAAAGGTAAGTTGTATTTTATTGTGTTATGCCTGGAGATGTTTGTCTATTCATTCCCTAACGTATACATTTTTTTAATCCCCAATAACCTGAGTGTGAACCCCCACAAATCCAGACCAGGCCCTTATCCTAGCATGCATTCTGTGAGGACATGTTAAGTGTGCTAACCCATACCATGCCACATTTTTTCTAAGTTAGCAGGGTGTTTTAGCTAAATACCAATGCACCCTGTCCCCATGTTGATGGTGACAAGGGACTCATTCCCACATCATTGTTTATATGAGTCTGTGTGCGTGTCTATTGTAAGAATATGTAAACTTACTTTAGCAATTTTGTTTGCTGGTCTGACGTTGTGGCCCATGCTGGTCGTACAAAGACATCATCTTCTGTACAATGACACCCAGCAGACCATACATAATATTGTCAGTCTGCAACGGACGGGGTCATAATTTTTTTATGATTTTAAGCTAGAGATTAACTTAGGAGTCACTAAATTGTCCAGACACATTTATTTTATTATTTTTTTAATCTCCATTCAAATTAAACATAGTGACATTTTTAACAGTATGCTATTTTCTAATATTTAGAGGGCCAGATTTTTTTTTAATAACACAAAAAAGTAAATGTGTACATTAAATTGACTGCATCTGCCAAGGTAACTCTCCAGCTGGCGACATAAAGTAATTTAGGAATTCCTCTCTAACCAATTTTCCACTGGTAGTGCCCCTAGTCAAATTCCACTGTGCAGCCTCCATGTTGTGCATCAGGGAATCATCAAAAACAAAACCATCACGTTCTCGCACATAGTTGTGCAGTGCACAGGCAGTTTTAACAGCAGAGACAGCATGCTCCAGACTGAGGTTGATGGTAGTGTGCAAGAATTTCCATTTATTGCAAAGAATCCCAAATGCACACTCTACTACTCGGCGTGCCCTAGTGAGTCGATAATTAAATATTCTTTTTTCATTGGTCAGTGCTCTACTAGAAAAAGGTCTAAGCAGATTTTTTCCAAGGGCAAATGCTTCGTCCCCTACAAAAACATATGGGAGGGCTGGCTCATTTGTTCCAGGCAAGGAAGAATCGTTTGGTAAATCCAGTCTATTCTCCCTGAGCATTCTCCCAAATGTTGAATGGCCAAATACACCTGAATCAGAACTGCTGCCATAAGAACCTACATCAATGTAAATGAATGTATAATTTGCATCTGCCACTGCCATTAATACAATAGAAAAAAAATGGTATAGTTAAAAAACTGACTCCCACTAGCAAAAGGCCTCAGGATGCGAATGTGCTTCCCATCGATGGCTCCCTGACAGTTAGGAAACTTGCATCGCTCCCAGAATTCCTGAGATACCTTCATCCATTCTTGTTTTGTTGGCTTTTTGAAGACCAAAGGGTTTAGTTCTTCCCATAAAACAATGCATGTTTCATGAACAATAGCAGATATTGTTGATTTTCCAACCTTGAACTCATAGTGGAGACTTCCAAATGAATTGCCTGTAGCTAGGTACCTTCAACAAAAAATAAAAAAAAATATTATTCTCTTCTCTGTTTTTCAGTGGAATACATAAAGAAAAAGGTGGCGAAGCATGGGGCATGCCTTCAAAAAATACAATCGTCACCTCAGAGAAGTGAGGAGTGGCCCGGGGGCAACAGCTAGAGTACCCTACATGTATGCGGATGACCTTGATTTTCTGAAACCACTCAGAGATGAGAGAGTAAGTTAACATCTACATCATCAATGTATCGTGCCTACATATTTTACATTATTAATGTATTTTTTTCTTACCTAAACAGGACAGAAACAAGTTGGGATGAACAGGATGTGTTAAAGGATCAACCAGAGAGTCATTCTGAGGCACAATCAGAGGCACCTGATTTGAACGAACCCAATGAGGATCTCACAGAAATGCAACTAGGGTGAAATCTATGGCTAGAAATCCCAGAAGAGGAATCTGTATTGGCTGAGCCAATCCCTGGGCCCTCCTCTGCTCCTGTAACCATTGCTCGCCCTGCAAAAGTTGCACGTAAGCAAAAGGCAGTATCGCAGACGGACATAAGTGAGCGTCTACTACAGATGTTACTAAAAATGTCTGATAAGGTGGATGCTTTCTTATGTCCGGCTACAATACTGGCGCTCAATTTTGTACCTTTGATTAAAAAAGTACGACCTGAGCAATATTTAGAAATGAGAAGCAATGTAGAACAAGTTTACAGTGCCCAGTGAGGACCCAAGATCTGAAAGGCCATATGTGCCACATGCAACAACTCACATTCACTTACCAAGGTCAGGCCAATACCTGGAGTCAGGACACCAACGTTACCCCTATGTTCCTCCACCCTATCCTTCCAGTTTTAAAGAGGCTACTTCGATATATGATTTCACACAAAGAGGAGTTCCCTATCCCATCCCACCCACAATCCCTTCAATTAGGAACACACTCAAATTCAGGGGATGTATTTGCCACATCAACATGTGCCACATCAACATGTGCCACAGCAACATGTGCCACAGCAACATGTGCCACATCAACATGTGCCACAGCAACATGTGCCACAGCAACAAGGCGACTCTAGCCATGTTTCCAGCACTGCCACTGATGAAAAGACTTCATCAAGTCATTACTCCACTGAGGCACCATTTTTGACGAAAATATATCACAATCTATAATGTTAAAATTCTGACCACAGTTATTGAGCATGTGTGGATTTTTTGGATAAACGGAATTTCCTGAGATATACTTGAATGCAAAGTTAATATATTTTATATTATTATTTAAAAATATATGTTGGCTACTTCTGCTATGTTTTTTCTAAGAAAAAAATACATAAAGATTTTTTTGCTCATCTTCTGTCTGGTTAATCATTTCTAATTACAGATGTTGGATATTTCAATACACAAAATATAACATGCTCACCAAGAAACAAAAAAAAAAGCACATAGGTGGCAAAAAGTACCTTAATGTGATTAGTAATCGTTGGGCAGGCTGGATGCTTGCTCTGCAGCATGTGTTCTGTCGCTCCAACCTAGGGTATGTTAGGCGTAATAATTCATCAAAACTATAATAAAAAAATGATTACATTTACAAAGATCTTCTATGCAACAAAGGAGAAATAAAAGGTTTAGCAAGTCAAAAAAAAAATATACCTAGTTATTGACATGCGTGTATAATTAAAAAAACTTGTCAACTTGCCCACGGAGATCTTCATACAATAGCATGAACTGCCCTCTTTCATCCCTATTTGCAATGATGGGATGAACCCAGTATCTTCTTCTCCTCCTTCTCCTCCTCTCAACTTCCAGCAAGATTGTTGCTGTTGCAGCAACAACTGTAGGCATGAACATGGGCAGGGCAGCACACTTTTCTTCACTAATCCAAATCCACACAATACTGAATGCAGGAGAAAAAGGAAGAGGCCAAGAAAGGTCACTCCCTTTTATTAGCCACATCATCACACAGCTAACAATGATTGGCCCTCACCAAAAACGCAGCTCTGAAGTGAATTTCTTCAAATTCACACCTGATCTGCAGCTAAAACGCAGTTGATCCGCAGAACACCTTATGGAGACCGCACTAGTGTGAACCCAGCCTCAAAGCTCAACTTTTTTTTTTCTTTTGCTTTAATAAAACGATCCTCTAACCCAGAGGTTTCTCAACTAGTGTTCCTTGAGCAATGAGCAATTTCAGCCTCTTATATAAGTTCTCACTGACACAATTGATCTTGTTAGCTAGCTATAAGTGGGTAATTCTTCCTAATCTCCACATATGCAAAGAGCATTCTTCCCACTGACCAACAAACTAATGTACCATGAGTTGAAGATATAGTAATTTTTAACAGGGGTTCCCTGAGCCCTGAAAATTATTTCAAGGGTTTCTCTGTGTTTAAAAGGTTGAGAAAGGCTGATGTAACTAGTATAAACTTAGCCTTCTATATACACTTCCAAATAGTTTCCAGTAAGGCCAACATTCCATCACATGTGGGTCATCATGGGACTGCACCATGGAATTTCTCTCATGGAATACGGAAGCACTTTTAGAGGACTTCCATATTATAGTCCTCAACATACTATACAGCTCAACATATTACCTTTGCGTGAACATCCATTTCTCAGAGAATGTTTTTTTTTTTTTAATCCAGCTCAGGAGATACACAATACAGTCAGGTCTTGCACTCACTGGTACCCTATGCTACCTACGCTAATGTTGTCATGGGATTGGACAATGAAGGAGTCATCACTCTGCTTTCTCCTTCTGTCAGAAAGCTTATTGTGCATTAGATTGCCACTGCTGTAAAATACAGTGACACATATTGGCTTACAACTCTGCCTCTCCCAGTCCTGTGCTGCTGTGTAGGGGATTGTAGGAGGATAATATCAGTGATGTTTTTTAAGAAATATACTGAATTGAATTGTGTTTTTGTCTGTCTGGAGCTCGGTTTTAATACAAAGAGAAGGGATGTTTATAATATTTATGAAATCTCCTTGTTACTGAAACTACACTTTGGATAGTATCCTTTACATACCTAAGAGTAGTTTCTGCAAGTTTGCCTGATTGCTCCACTTTAAATAGATCACGTTGGAATGTTTTAGCACAGGTTGACTCACCTGTCTGTGCACTGCCTGAAGAACAGAAGTGAAATTTGGAAATCAAGATTCTGAATAAAAAAGCCTGCACTCTCAATGTGGGACATGTATCAAACTGATTAAATTAAAATCACACGAATGCTCCCACAGTGGTTTATCAAGTCAGATGCTTTTGACAAGAGTTGCTCATTCAGCCTGAGCTTCCTACAGTTCAAACGTGCTGGATCAACTGATGCATAAAAGCTTGTGAAAAACTATGGCGGGTAATTTAGAAATCAATACATGTTCTAATCGTAAATGTGTTAAACAACTTTTCACTTGAAAAAGCACAGCGGCATGAAATAGTATGGAGCAAACAGGTGCATCTGTTTTGTACGCCCCATCTGTAGCTAGTAGTTACATCTCAGCCTCGTTCACATTAGGACTGATTTATGGAACGTATAGGAAATTAAACAGAGCTGTTTTACTTGGATTTGTCACTAAGGCCTCGTACACACGATCAAATCTGTCTGCTGGAAACGGTCTGCTAGACCGTTTCAGCAGACAGATTCGATCGTGTGTACGGGCTAACAGACGGATTTGGCCACCCGACAGATTTCAAAGCATGCTTTGAAATCTGTCGTCTGGGAACCCGTCCGCCCGACATGTCTGCTGGTTAGTATGCTAACCAGCAGACATGTCTTCTCGCACACGCGCCGAATGATTTTGACGCATGCGCGGAAGTGTTTTACTTCCTGGTGCGGTGACGTGGCGGCGTCAACGTCACCGCCACGTCAGCGACACGTCAGCGCGCTGTCTTCTGGCGGGGATTTTGGTTTGCTCGTGTGTACACGCGAGCAAACCAAAATGCCAGCAGACAGATCTGTTCAAATCGGTCGGTCCGACCGATTTGAACAGACACATTTGATAGTGTGTTCGAGGCCTAAAAGATTTGGCTGAAAATCAACATATTTTAATATTCTGGGTGATGTCTAATTTAACTTTTTACTGCTAGCTCCTGATGGTCCTATAACCACTTGAGATCAAAAGACGTCCACAGCGCGGCTCTCAAGTGCCAAGTGGACGTCTTTGGACGTCATTTTAAGTGCCACTGTCCCGGCGCATCGCTGAAGAGCCGATGCGTGTAACTGGCGGCCGCGATGTCCGCCGGGTACATGCGATCGGCGGGAACACAGCAGGTGACAGCAGGGATGTGGAGCTCTGTGTGTACCGATCTGTACATAGGGACACAGCATCGGTCACCTCCCCCAGTCAGCCCCCTCCCCCCACACAGTTAGAACACACCGAGGGAATACATTTAACCCCTTCCTCACCCCCTAGTGTTAACCCCTTCCCTGTCAGTCACATTTATACAGTAATTAGTGCATTTTTATAGCACTGATCGTTGTATAAATGTGAATATTCCCAAATTTGTGTTAAAAGTGTCCGATTTGTCCGCCGCAATATCGCAGCCCCAATAAAAATCGCAGATCGCCGCCATTACTAGTAAAAAAAAATAATAATAAAAAAAATCATAATTCTGTCCCCTATTTTGTAGGCGCTATAACTTTTGTGCAAACCAGTCGCTTTTACAAAAATACGTAGAAGATTTTTAAAAAAAATGGGATATTTATTATAGCAACAAGTAAAAAAAATATACATTTTTTTAAAATTGTCGCTCTTTTTTGTTTATAGCGCAAAAAAAAAAAATAAACGCAGAGGTGATCAAATACCCATAAAAAAAAGCTCTATTTGTGGGGAAAAAAGGACATCAATTTTGTTTGGGAGCCACGCCGCACGACCGCGCAAATGTCAGTTAAAGCGACGCAGTGCCGGAAGCTGAAATTTCGCCTGGGCACGAAGGGGGTTTATGTGCCCAGTAAGCAAGTGGTCAGTGGTCATCAACCTTGTCCTCAGTGCCCACTAACAGGCCAGGTTTGCAAGATAACTTATATTATTTGCTGCTCAGTGATTGCAGTATTCTAGTCTGCATCTCCCAAGGTAATACTTAAAACCTAGCTGGCCTGTTAGTGGGACCTGAGGACAAGGTTGATGACCACTCTCTAAAAGGACCATCAGGAGCTAGGACATGGTTGATGACCATTGTTTTTTAGGGGTTGTAAAGGTTTGTTTTTTATTTTCTAAATATGTTCCTTTAAGCTAGCGCATTTTTGGTTCACTTGCCTTTTCCTTCAATTTCCCTTCTAAATATTTGTTTTTCTTTGTCTGAATTTCTCACTTCCTATTTCTCCTCAGTAAGCTTTCCCCCATCATCCGATGACCACTGACTTAAAGGACCATCAAGAGCTAGCAGTAAAAGGCTAAATTAGACATCACCCAGAATATTAAAGTATGTTGATTTTCAGCCAAAGCTCTTAGTGACAGCTCTGTTTCATTTCCTATACGTTCCATGAATCAGTCCTAATGTGAACAAGTTAACACGTGTACACTGCTCACCTTGGTCATGCCCCTGTCATACAGGTTAGCCCATCTGTGTCCATAAGATTTAAAAAACTGTACAATTCTTTTGCAAGTATTTTTCTGCACATCAGCAAATGCTCTATTTGCCAACAGTTGTTCTAACTTGCCTAGGTGAATTTTGGCCTCCCTTGCACTCTAAAGCCCATTAGAAAATATCAATGAGACTCCTAAGCTTTTTTATCTCACAAGAAGTCAATCACTGACGTGCTGCATCTGAGAACACAATGTAGCAACCATCACATTTATGAAACAGGTATTATAAAATCACAATGCTAACCATTTTTATCAGTCACTCTGGAGAAAAAAAAAAGTTGCACATCAATATTTCTACAAACTAAGAAATAACTGGAGGATTTTACAATGTGGAATACACTCAGAATGAGAAGTATGGTGGAGAATTGAACTGAATAAATGACACTAAGCCGCTCAGACTGGCACAGTATATGCCTTCCTCTTACTATTCCGCTGTGTCTTAGCATGTTTTTTTAAGAGATTATTTCAAGTTTATGGTATGTTCCAGTGGCCAAATATGCTTATATTTTTTGTAATCACACACAATATCATTAAAAAACATGCAAAGTCTAGGACCTTCAAATTGAATCAGACTTTTTAAGGAAGAAATCTTTTTTCAGTAAGTATTACATGTACGTTAGAGTAAAGTTTACCTAAAATACATTGTTGATACAATTACAAAATGTGTACTTGTACCACTGTTCAACTCAAGTGATCATCTGTACAATACCTTGAAAAATTATTCATATCTCTTGAAATTTTCCACATTTTGTCATGGTAATATAGCAGCAAACAGTTCTAGAAAACCAGTGAGGGACTCTGGACACAGACGTTTAGGAAAACAAACCTTTTATTTATTGCTGAAGTCTCGCTGAACTAGCATTCTAAAGAATGAGCACCTTCTATACTGTTCTTGGTATTATTATTAACAGTTGCATCACAAGTTACATATTTCCTCTAAGGAGAAAACTCCTGGTTCATTTAACCAATTATAGACATACACATATTCAGAACTCTTTATGTATTAGTATCTGGGCAAGTTATACTGTACTTAAAACTAGTTATCACGTAGCATTTGCAGTTTTCACTGAATACATAGTTAGCTTCCGTTATTTGTCTCACTTCTAAGCCATTCTGGAATTTGTAAAGTCCCATAATAAAGGCCCATACACACGATCGGATTTTCCGACAACAATGGTCCGACGGACGCGTTTTATCGGACAGTATGACCGTCTGTATGCTCCATCAGACAATTGTTGTCGGATTTTCCGACAACAAATGTTGGCTGTTTATGCCCTCAAATTTTAAGAAAAACATGTGTTCTGTCGGATCATCCAATCGTGTGTACACAAATCCATCGGACTAAAATCTGAAGTACAAACAAGCATGCTCCAAACCAATAGTAAACATCAGACAACAATAGCAGAAGAAGAGCTGAAAAACCAAGTGATTTGCTGTACGTTGGCTGAGAATGTTCTGCCGTGTGTATGCATACAAAGTTCACGGCCAATGCCCCTTCGCACAAAATTTCAAGGAAAAGACTGCTGGAAGTCTGATAGTGTGTACGTGGCTTAAGTTTCATAATTATCGTTTACAGCTAACTTCCTCCTTAGCTGCCTGATGAACTGAAATGTCAAGCAATGTATAGTGCCTACAGGAAGAAACGAGGGAAAGTAGGGGGGGGGGTGGGTGATCTAGTTTTTAAATTTAGGTGCTATGGTGTCAGAATTATCAGAAACTGTGTTTGTTCAATGCAGCCATATTGTTTAAATTTTTTATGATAGACCAATTTAAAGTGGCACATAATTGTGAAGTGGAAGGAAAATGATAAATGGTTTTCATTTTTTTTTTACAAATAAATATTTGAAAAGTGTGGTGTGCCTTTGTATTCAGCCATCCAGAGTCAATACTTTGTAGAACCTCCTTTCAATGAAATTACAGCTTCAAGTATTTTTGAGTATGTATCTACCAGCTTTGCACATCTAGAGAGTGACTATTTTGCCCATTCTTCTTTGTGAAATAGCTCAAGCTCTGTCAGATTGGATAGAGAGTGTCTGTGAACAGCAATTTTCAAGTCTGATCTAAACCATTCCATTGTAGATCTGGCTGTATGTCTAGGGTCATGGTCCTGCTGGAAGGTGAACCTCTGCCCCCAGTCTCAAGTCTTTTGCAGACATTAACATGTTTTCTTCTAAGATTGCGCTGTATTTGGCTCCATCCATCTTCCAATCAACTCTGACCAGCTTCTCTGTCCCTGCTGAAGAAAAGCATCCCCACAGCATGATGTTGCCACCACCATGTTTCACGTGGGGATGGTGTGTTCAGGGTGATGTGCAGTGTCAGTTTTCCGCCACACATAGCGTTTTGCTTTTAGGCCAAAAAGTAAAAGAGCACCTTCTTCGACATGTTTGCTTTGTTCCCCACATGGCTTCTCACAAACGGAAATTCTTATGGCTTTCGTTCAACAATGGCTTTCTTCTTGCCACTCTTCCATAAAGCCCAGATTTGTGGAGTGCACGACTAAGGCCTTGTACACGCGATGGGATGTATCCGATGGAAACGGTCCGCCGGACTGTTTGATCCGATGGCTGTACACACCATCGGATCAAATTCCCCGCCGGCGGACAGCGCGGTGACGCGGCGGTGACGTTGACACGTCACCGCCACGTCACCGCACCAGGAAGTAAACACTTCCGCGCGCATGCGTCGGATCCATTCACAGGATACGACGCATGTGCGGGAGGATATGTCCGCTGGTTTCCCGTACTAACCAGCGGACATATCCGACGGACAGGTTTGTAGCGGACAAATTTCAAAGCATGCTTTGAAATTTGTCCGATGGACAAATCTGTCCGCTAGCCCGTACACACGATCGGATTTGTCTGCTGAAACGGTCCATCGGACCGTTTTCAGCGGACAAATTGGATCGTGTGTACGCGGCCTAATAGTTGTCCTGTGGACAGATTCTTCCACCTGAACTGTGGATCTCTGCAGCTCCTTTAGAATTACCATGGGCCTCTTGGCTGCTTCTCTGATTTATGCTCTCCTTGCTAGGCTAGTCAGTTTAGGTGGACAGCCATGTCTTGGTAGGTTTGCAGTTGTGCCATACTCTTTCCATTTCTGGATAATGGATTGAACAGTGCTCTGTGAGATGTTCAAAGCTTGGGATATTTATTTTAAGCTAACTCTGCTTTAAAATGTTCCACAACTTTGTCCCTGATCTGTCTGGTGTGTTCCTTGGCCTTTATGATTTTGTTTGTTCACTAAGGTACTTTTAACAAACCTCAGAGGGCTTCACAGAACAGCTTTATTTATACTGAGATTAAATTACACACAAGGGGACTCTATTTACTATTTAAGGGACTTCTCAAACCAATTGGTTCCACTAGATATTAGTTAGGGCTATCAGAGTAAAGGGGGCTAAATACAAATGCGCTGCACACTTTTAAGATATTTAATTGTAAAAGAAAAAAATTGAATACCATTTACCATTTTTCTTCCACTTCACAATTATGTGCCACTTTGTGTTGGTCTATCACATAAAATCCCAATAAAATACATTTACATTTTTGGTTGTAACATGACAAAATAAGGAAAATTGCAACAGTATGAATACTTTTTCAAGCACTGTAACTAAAGGCAAAACATTTTTGTTTTAGTTAGATTGGAGATGGATTAGAACACTTGTCAGGCTGTTATTGCTGTCTGTGCCCCAGTTATTGAGATTCACTTGCCTCTATTTGTCATGTGTACCTTTATCACCAAGAGTCTAAGTAAAAGAAAATCCAAAATTGTGGGTTGTCATCAGAAAGGAAATAGAGAGTACATTTTTACAGTGAAAAAAATTGTTCTGGTGCCGACCAGGAATTCCCTCACTTTGGAGGCATTTCCTCGCTTCCTGTTTTGGCTACAGGACTGGAATTGAAGGGGAATTTTCATGTGACACAAATATCAAGGAAAAAAAAATCTGACAGGGGCTATAATCTTCACTACTCTATCCAAAACAGGAAAAAGGGTTGCCTTATTTTACTTTAATGGCCACCAAGGCAAATGTGAAATGTTGTAATATTTCAGTACTACAGTACTTACTATTATTTTTAATAGTGCATAGCGCACTCCTGAACTCTGCGCTTTGTGCAATGCATACTTCTGAACTGTGCACTCTGTGCAGCATGCACTTCTGAACTATGCATTCTGTCTCTGTGCATAGCGGACTCCTGAACCCTGCACTCTGTATACAGCGCACTTTTGAACCCTGCACTTTGTTCATAGCACACTCCTGAACACTGCATACAGTGCTCTACTGAACTCTGCACTTTGTTTATAGTGCACTCCTGAACTCTGCACTAGACATGTGCATTCGTTTTCGTCCAAATGCATTTTCGTCCGAATTTCAGGTATTTTTGTTATCGTTTTAACAAACGATAACGAAAGCACAGAAAACGAAAAGATCCGACATAAACAAATACTTTATTTTCATTTTCGTTATGGTCGAATGTGCCTAACCTTAACTTTATTAGTCCAATATTATTCTACATAGAGAGAAAAGATTTGACATAGAGAGAAAAGATTCGTCATTATAGAGACATGAAGAAGAGTCGGCATAGAAAGAAAAGATTCGACATAGAGAGACATGAAGAGTCGAAATTTTTTTTTTTTAGATTCTGTCGAATCCTTTTTTTTTTTTTTCTTAGAACATTCGACAGACACCATAAACCTTCAATGACAGATTCAACATAGAGAGACATGAAGATTCAACATTGAGAGACATGAAGATTCGACATGGAGAGACATCAAGAGTGAATTTTTTATTTATTTTTTAAAGATTCTGTCGAATCTTTATTTTTTTTTTTAGAACATTCGACAGACACCATAAACCTTCAATGACAGATTTGACATAGAGTGACATGAAGATTCGACATAGAGAGACATGAAGATTCGACATAGAGAGACATGAAGATTCGACATAGAGAGACATGAAGATTCGACATAGAGAGACATTCTGTTGAATCTTTTTTTTTTCTTCTTAGAACATTCGACAGACACCATAAGCCTTTAATGACAGATTCAACCTTAATTTGGATTTTCGGACTAATGCATTTTTTTTAACGAAACACGAAATGAATAAAAACAAATTTCGGGAGTAACTAAATAAATTTATTTTTCGGACGAAAACGAAATTACGAAACAAAATATTTCAGTGTGCACATGTCTACTCTGCACTATGTGCGACACACACTTATGAACACTGCACTCTGTACATAGCACAATCCTCAACTCTGCACTCTGTATGTAGCACACCCCTGAACTCTGCACTTTGTATGTAGCACACCCCTGAATTCTGCACAATGTGTGTAATGCACTGCTGAACCCTGCACTGTGTATATAGCGCACAACTCAACTCTGCACCCTGTGCATAATGTACTCATAGTATTTAACAATGCCCTATTAGGACCCTCGCCAACAGTTAGTGAAGTTTGGTCACAGTTACCATTTGATGAGGAATGCTGTCTCCCTGTGGGGGTAGGTGGGGGTGAGGTTGATGGTGAGTGGTGTAGTTGTTGAGTTCCTTCACCTATTCTCTGGAAAAAAAAAAGCCCTGGTGAGCAGAGTACAAGCAAAGTCCTGGCCAATAGGGTGGGATGCTGGAGCCTGTGATCATGTACTGAAAGTGATCACAGTGGGGAGAGGTCTGTGACCGAGGAAAGGGTTAATATTCATTACCATTGATGCAGGGTTGGGGGATGGGAGGTTAACTTTCACTGCCATTAGCATTAATGCAGGAGTAGGGGGTGGCATGCATTGGTGGCAGTGAGAGGCAACCCCACCTGCAATGGTGGTCATGGTAGTGAAATGTTAACCAATCCTCCCCCCTTCTGCATTTGTGGTAATGACAGTAAAAGTTAACTCGCCTGCCCCTTGCCATACACATCTTTTGATGCGGCCTGCTAAGCGAGCCGCAAGTTACCAACTCCCTGGGGCCTGCATTACTTTGCCCAGGGGACCATGAGGCTATTAAGACGGCCCTGTTAGGCCCAATTTTACCACTGAGAACCTCACATGGCTTTGTATTATATGGCTTTGTACTGTATGTGGCAACAAGGATACTTATACATTTTATATGCAAACATAAATTTATCAACTGAAATCAATTACTTGACTGTGACAGGTTTTCTCAAATACATCAATGAATTTAAAAAGCAGATAGATCAAACAGAATTCTTAAATAATTTGTTATTTATGAAGATAGATGCATGACTATGGCACTGTAGATACAGTTCAAAAAGGTACAGAGAGCATAACATGGAAGCTAGGTATTCCCCATCATGCACAAGACACAAATGCAGCTAGGTATTCATTAATAAATCAATATACTGGTATGTGTATTTAAATGGCAAAAGTTGCATCAAAAGTTGCATCAAAGTAGTGCAGGAACCTTTTCAAAGACGCTGCAACTTTAAGTTGCATAGATTGAAACAGGTGTCATTGAAATGGGCTGTGACTTGTCATGCGACTTTGTGTCCAAAGTCACATGACAAAGGAGGAGGTTTCCTACTTCTCTCTCCTTTCTCCTCCTCCTCTGATCCCTGCCAGCAATCCGCCCATCCACTTCACCCCCCTGCCACACCGCCACCCCCCTACCTGCTATCTTTGTGCAGAGCGGGGATTATTATCAGAAATCACTTGTATGACATAGCGGGATGTCCTACTGTGTCAGGTATAGTATATGAGATAACCGATCATCGATGTCCTGCCCCCAGCCATTATTGGAACAGTGCTGCCAGCCTTTGTCAAACAGGTAAGGGGCATCATTTCCTGTCAGATATATTTAAAGTTGAATAATGGCCTTTTGTCATTTAGCCCAATCAAATATTAACCCTGGGCCTGTGGTACTTGTGCCTTAGCAGGCACATCTCTGAGAAAATCCTACTTTGTTAAGGTTTACAAAGACCAACAAGTAGTCACACATGTTGATGAGGATATGGGCCTCTTCCCCACTACCCTGACTGTTTGGTTGTGAGGGCAGAACATGTTTGGAATTTGAAACTCCTACTTATTCACAAAAAAAATAATAAAAAAAAACAACTGTAAATGAATAAATAAAAAAACATGTCCCACATTGTGATTTCATCATCAATCACATTGTCCACGGAACAGGCCATTGGCATGAATTGTTACTGCTTAAGGACAAGCTTCTGATGAGACAAAGAGGGACAAAGTTTCTTTGTTGTGGGTGGCCTCAAATTCTTAGACTCTCAGGACAAGCTCTTCAGGCCATGTCCTCCACAACTTGTGCCAACACAAATTTCTTGCTCCAGTGACAATAAACTATCTCAAGGGACAGTAATTCCAGTATCAGCAGGTAAAATGTTTCAAGGAATGTACTCCCAAAAGTTATTCAATTTCTTTAAGGCCCTGTACACACGATCAGACCGGTCTGATGAAACTTGTCAGACTGACTGTTTTCATCAGACAACTCTGAACTTGTCTGATGTGCGTACACACCATCGGACCGAAATCCGATCAGACCAGAACGCGGTGACGTAGAAGACAATGACGTGATGAAAAAATGAAGTTCAATGCTTCCAAGCATGCGTCGACTTGATTCTGAGCATGCGTGGGTTTTTGGTCCGATGCTTTTGAGTACTAACCATCGAACCTGTCCGACGGACATGTTTTAAAACTTTGGTCTGATGGACAATGGTCTGATGGGCCATACACACCATCGAACTGGTCCGATGAAACTGGTCTGCATGAGCTTTGAGTTCGAGTAGAACTCATGTTCGACTCAAACATTGCCTGTTCGCCGAAAAGCGAACTATTTGGGGTGTTCGCGGCAAGTTTGTATGAACTTTAGAACCCTGTTAAAGTCTATGGGACTCGAACGTTTGAAATCTAAAGTGCTAATTTTAAAGGCTAATATGCAAGTTATTGTAATAAAAAGTGTTTGGGGACCTGGATCCTGCCTCAGGGGACATGTATCAATACAAAACAATAAAAGTGAAATATTCCTTTAAATTTCGTACCTAGGGGGTGTATAGTATGCCTGTAAAGAAAAAGGATTAGCAGTCAAGGATTAAATCCTTGATCGCTAAAATACAGACGTTGGAGGCAGCACACAAACAAACTATTGCAGCACAGACCCTGGAAGAACTGACGAATGCCAGACTATCCCTATCTGAAGAATTAAGTTTAAAGACTAAAAGACAGTACATACTGGGTCATAAAATATATTACGAACAAGGCAACAAAAGCGGTAAACTATTAGCAAAATCGTTCCAAGATAAAAAGGCAGCTGCCACAATCCACAAACTTAGAGACAACACAGGCAAAATACACTCCTCTAATGAAGAGATAGCCAAGCAATTTGAACTGTACTATCAAACTTTATATAATTTACCCTCTAACCCGAAATGCCCACATAATACGAATAAAAGAACACAACTTATCGAAGATTTCCTACAAAAGTACAGCCCAGCAAAAATACCAGAAAACGTAGCCCAAGATCTTGATGCGCCTATATCGGAATGCGAATTTGACAAAGCTAATAAAGACATGAAGGTAGGGAAAGCCCCAGGACCAGACATTCTACCTCTACTGTATTACAAGACTTTCACAGATATATTGAAACCCAGATTTCTAAAAACCTTCCGAGCCCTCCACTCTGAACAAAACCCACCAGCTCAGCTACTAGAAGCCCATATATCTGTAATCCCCAAGGAAGGAAAAGATCCTACCCAGGTTACAAACTATAGACCAATATCACTGATCAACGTGGATGTTAAGATATACCCCAAAATACTAGCAAACAGACTTATCCCACTGCTACCTTCCCTCATCTCCCTTGACCAGGTAGAGTTTATCCCAGGCAGGGAGGGGCGCGACAACACGATTAAAGCATTAAATATTCACCATTGGCTTACCTCTAACAAAGTTAAAGTTTTTTTTCTGTCACTAGACGCTGAGAAGGCGTTCGACAGAGTGGCCTGGGACTATATGAACGCGGTATTGAAACATATTGGTATCCCATCCTTAATGAGATCATATATTCAAGCCCTCTATGTAAACCCGTTGGCAAAAGTACGCATCAATGGCCACCTGTCGGACGCCTTCAAACTCCGAAATGGAACTAGACAGGGTTGTCCCCTCTCCCCTTTATTGTATGTACTGACATTGGAACCATTGTTAAATAGAATAAGAGAAAACCCAGATATCAAGGGGATCCAAATAAATGCTAAAATGTACAAGATTGCCACATTTGCGGAGGACATGCTTCTTTTCCTTTCACTTCCCCACATATCCCTACCCAATCTATTACAAGACTTAGAACATTTCCAAGCATCTAATTTAAAAATCAACCACTCAAAGTCAACCGCGTTGAATATTACGTTATCCCCGGGCGAGATAGACCTTTGTAAGAGAAACTTCCCTTTCACTTAGGCGGAAAATTCCTTTACTGACTTGGGAATTGAAATTCCCAAAACCCTATCTGATTTATTCAAACTAAACTTTACCCCAATTCTTAAGGAATCTAAAGAAGATCTCAAGAGATGGAACTGCTTGAATGTCTCTTGGTTTGGCAGGGCCTCGCTTATTAAAATGGCAATACTACCCCACTTTCTCTACGCTATGCAAATCATTCCTATTAAACTTCCTCCTGCCTTTTTTTTGTCTCCTTTCGACAAGCCTGCTCTTCTTTTATTTGGAGAGGCAAATCTCCAAGGTTAAGATTTACGAGGCTGAATTTACCCAAACACAAGGGAGGGATTGCATTCCCGGATCTGTGTAAGTACCACCAAGCAGCCCTTCTAGTGAGAATAGTTGATTGGAACAACCATCACTTAATAAAGGACTAGGTCACATTAGAACACTCACAATTTATTCAACCAGTCAGGAATTTTCCTTGGATTCACCCGAAACATCACCCTGCAGCTGCCAAGCATCACCCGCTCATTGGCCCCACCTTAGAAATATTTCTTACCACATTTAAGGTATTCTGCCCGTCACCATGGTTAGGCCCACTTACCCCTCTAAACAACAATCCTGATTTTCCTCCTGGGCTGGAACGTAACTTCTTTCCCAGGACTTGGCCCCACAGGGACAAACTGATTTTGCACTTTGTTAAGTCTGGTACCTTACTAACTAGAGATGAATTAAACAGAGATTTGAAGTCAAATGTATTTTCACATTGGCAATACTTGCAAATCAAACATTTCTTGACTACGAAGACACCTATCCGTATCTGGTCAAGACCCCCCACAGTTTTAGAGACCTCACAAAATAAACCTCACAGACACACCATCTCTTTACTGTATAACTCACTATTTGAGACCGTTGCGGACTTCTCCAGCGCGTCGTGTCTGGCATAGGAAAAAGACCTCAACCTGAACTTGTCACAAACAGAGTGGGAAACCATCTATAGGCACCATCTATAAATGTTGCCACCCAGGAGTGTGGCTTTAAAATTGTTACCAGATGGTACAGAACTCCTACTTTGCTCCATAAGTTTTCATCCCAAATTTCTAACAAGTGTTGGAGATGCAATGGTGGGGAAGGCTCGATGCTCCACATTTGGTGGTCATGCCCATTAATCCAAGTCTTCTGGAAAATGGTTCATGAGACTATGACTTCAATCACCTTAGATGATCTCAGATTTGAACCGGCACAATACCTGCTACACCATAGTTCAATCCCCAGAAGGAGACACTTGAAATCCCTCACAATGTTCATGATAAACGCTGCCAGACACTGCATTCCATGTCACTGGCGATCAACTATCACACCAACAAAGATAGAGTGGTTTTGCAGGCTAATCAACATTGAAAGAATCGAAGAACTCATCAGCACTGCACAGGAACAGATTACTACATTTATTGCGACTTGGTACACATGGCTAGAGTTTAAAAACACCCCAGAATGCAAAGCCTATAACTTGTAATCACCTGAACCTCAGATCTGACTACACAGAGATTGATGGCTTTGCTGTTTTTCTTATCATACGCGCATCATATGCCCTTTCTAATAGTTCAGTTCCTCCCTTTTTTTTTTCTTTACCCCCCCCCCACCTCCCACACATGCCAACCCTTCCCCTCCCCAAATCCTAAGTACGTATACAAAAATATAGGAGAAATAGTATCCTATACCATCACTTCAAGCAAACTTCAGTCTATTTTAAATGCATAATGTTTGCACCATTCCTATTTTTCTGCCCAAAACTTTAAAAGTTTTTGTACTGGTCTGTATAACATTTTTTGTGCACAAAATGTATAGTCCCGTTGTCTTTTGTACTATTTTTACTCAATAAAAATGTATGGAAAAAAAAATAGTATGCCTGTAAAGCAGCGCTTGCTTCCCATGCTTAGAACTGTCCCTGCACAAAGTGTCATTTCTGAAGGAAAGAAAATAAGTAAGTTAAAATTACTCGTGGCTATAATGAATTGTCGGCTTCCAGCAATACAGAGAAAAGTCATTCATAAAAAAAAAATGCGTGGGAGGTCCACGGCATTTAAAAAAAAAAATTGGGGTGGAGTTCCCCTTAAAATCCATACCAGACCTAAAGGTCTGACGCAGGGTTCCTCTTAATATCCATACCAGACCCGAAGGGCCTGGTAATTGAATTTGGGGGAACCCCAGGCATTCTTTTTTTTATGAATGACTTTCTCTGTATTGCTGGTATCGGACAATTCATTATAGCCACGAGTGATTTTAGTTTCAAAAAGTTTTATTGAGTTTAGAAACACAAAAGACATGAACAAAACATTGTAAAAGGGTTACAAGTAATAAGAACATAGTACAATGAACTGCATCACTTCCGAGAATATGTTACCCTCCAAAGACGTAGGTCAAACATAGACCGGAAGAAGGGGTCACTCAGGCACAATGTGATATAAGGTAACAGGACGAGACCAACTTCTAAAGCAAGAGACCTAGTGCCAAAACTGAAACAGTAATACCATAGGAGACCTCCGAAGCCCAGAGAGGTCACCCCAGCATCCACGATGGGAGCTATACTATGCTGGAGTGAGTCCCCAAGGACCATCAGGAGAGAATAGGGCTTCGGCTCAGTCATGCAAATCCTGTAGTAGTGTAGGTTTCTCGCCTATTCAAGGGTCAATGGACAACAAAACACAAATAGAATATGTAACCCATTGATAAAAAAATCATATAGAGTGGAACTAGAATTCCACAAAAGAGAGGACATAGGAAATTAGAGAGGGGGGAAAGGAGGGAGGAGAGAAGAGAAAGAAGAGCCAGTCTACGGTGCCCTGACCGGGGGGGCAACTAATTGGTTCGATCTTACAACAGGAACTCCTGGTATCAATGAGATGCCCACGAATAAGGCCCACGGTTCCCAAGTGGATTCGAAAGCCACAAGTGATTTTAAATGACTTTTTTTCTTCAGAAATTACATTTTGTGCAGGGACAGTGCTAAGCACAGGAAACAAGCGCTACTTTACAGGAATACTATACACCTCCCTAGGTACGAAATTTAAAGAAATATTTCAATTTTACTGTTTCACTTTAAGCATTATCAAAATCACTGCTCCTGAAAAAACTGCCATTTTTTAAAACTTTTTTTGCATTGATACATGTCCCCTGGGGCAGGACTCAGGGCCCAAAACACTCCCCTGGGGCAGGACCCGGGTCCCCAAACACTTTTTAGTACAATAACGTTCGAGTCCCATAGGCTTTAACAGGGTTCTAAAGTTCACACAAACTTTTGGTCTGTTCGCAGGTTCTGGTGCGAACCGAACCCAGGGGTGTTCGGCTCATCCCTAGTTGAAGGCAGGACACTAGATTACTCAAGAGCTACAGCTTTAATTAGAGATTTATACCATATCTCTGTAACTTTCTCTGGCAAGAACAGGATCATGGATCATGCTGCCTACCCAACAAGCTTACAACACAATCAACCAGCAGTATGTCAACTTCATGGTAGACTTTCTGCCACGTGGTGCAGGGAGGACATTTGTAATGTGGTGACTGTCCTCCTTTAAATCGTTTTTGGCTCACTACGGTTTGTTATAGTGGCCTAAATTTCTGTCAGCAAAGAGCTGCGATTAAAACTATGTTGCCATGGTGTTAAGAAAACAGGATGTTAATTATCAAATATTTATCATAGTTTTCCTTTTCTGATTAACTTTAAGGCAGCATAGGATTCTTCCCAGATTGTTGGGTAGGCTAGTTATAGAACTCATGCACTAGATCAGCCTGAATGTCAGAGGGGTCCTATAAGGTAGGACTGATGCTGCAATGGAGTTATTTAGGAGTTATTCAGGATCAGTATAGTGAGGAAAACTGGAGTTACTGAGAAAATTAAACTTAGGGTAATTATTTTACCAGGAAACTTTCCATTTTGTTCACCTTTTTATACACTTTTATCCACATTTATAGCTTAGTGCTTGTTATTATTGTCTAATTGTCTTCTATTATCAGCCGTGAGCTGCATACATTAGAAAACAGAGGATTCCCTTTCATTGGAGGGCTGACAAAAATTCATTGTGAACAGGAACATATCCTCTCACACAAAACTTTATCTGCAGTACATTCAGGTTCAATCAGCTATAAAAAACATCCACATATATATTTATGAATGTTTCTGCAGCTCTTTTGTAAATGCAGACGTGTTCTTTTGGTGTAATGGTCTTTAATAAAAGAGTTTAGAAAAAAACATAACAGATAAGGAAAAATAGCAGTGAAAAGGAGAGATAATGAAGAACACATTCAACAATACAATAAAGTATTTAAGTATGAAAACAGCAAAATATGGCAAAACAAACTTGTAGTTATCTGCAGATTACTATTGAATGCTCACAAGGAAACATAATTTTATATTTGTAGATTTTCCATGGGGAAACAAGAATATCAACTTTTTTATAACAAAATGTAACCTTCACATGTGTTCACCTATATGCCTGCTAGGAAGATTCACTCTATTAGTCCTGGTGTCACCACAACAGAAAATGCGAAAAATTCAAAAATTTGGAGTTACCAGAACAGAAATAAAGAGGAAATCTTCCAATGAGGACACTTGTTCCCATCTCCAACTACATGCTGTGTCTACAGGACAGGGAGTACAGAAAAATCTCAATTTTACACACATAGCTAAAAAAAAAAAAAAAGGGTTTTAACCATTATGTATGTTTTCCATTTTTTTGTTTTAGCTTTAGATATATCGTACTATAGGCCCTAAGGTGGACAAGGACACGCAAAACTTTAAGCTGGGCTGGATCACAACTAGAAACTATAGAGAGGATATATATCATTACCACAGTCACAATATGAGAAACCAGATTTCACTTATAAGTGAAACATCACTTTTGGATGGATTGATCATTAAAGTGTAAATCCAAGCAACAAATAAAATCAAAAATAAACTTCTAAGAAGGATACATTAGAGCTGTGCTAAATTCAGCAGTTCTAGTCAATTTACCTTTATATGAACCTTTGCTTTGCAGATGTAAGGCAAAGAAATAAGTACACTTGAAAGGAGAGATCCAGAAATTATCTTGCGAAAGTACAGTGAGATGTACAGTAAGTGTAATGCCACGTACACACGACCGTTTTTAACGACGTGAAAAATGACGATGTGAAAAATGACGATGTGAAAAATGACGAGAAAAAATAGAGAATGTTCTAGATTTTTAATGCCCATTTTTCATTAGATTGGAATTAGTTATGTCAATAAATAACTTCAGTGTCCAGCCCCTCTTCTGCAGCCACCGATATACTCACCTTTCCTTAACTCCAGAATGCATACCTCCCAATTTTTTTAAATAGAAATGAGGGACACCTATCAGCAAAAGTATGCCGGCATAGAACACACCCCTTACCACGCCCCCTTAAATGAGAATTGTACAAAAAACAAGATTGGTTAAACCCACAAGCACTTTTTTTTACCACTACTATTCCTTTATATTGGCTTTCGGAATTTACAGATGCAGCAATTTAGAAATCAGATGAAAGGTTTAGCGCTGGAAATTACTCTTTGATAGATAAAAGGTACATTATATATACAAATATATACAGTTGCAAGAAAAATTATGTGAACCCTTATGGAATGATATGGATTTCTGCACAAATTGGTCATAAAATGTGATCTGATCTTCATCTAAGTCACAACGATAGACAGTCTGCTTAAACTAATAACACACAAAGAATTAAATGTTACCATGTTTTTATTGAGCACACCATGTAAACATTCACAGTGCAGGTGGAAAAAGTATGTGAACCCTTGGATTTAATAACTGGTTGAACCTCTTTTGGCAGAAATAACTTCAACCAAATGTTTCCAGTAGTTGCAGATCAGACGTGCACAACGGTCAGAAGTAATTCCTGACCATTCCTTTTTATAGAACTGTTTCAGTTCATATTCTTGGGATGTCTGGTGTGAATTGCTTTTTTGAGGTCATGCCACAGCATCTAAATTGGGTTGAGGTCAGGACTCTGACTGGGCCACTCCAGAAGGCATATTTTATTCTGTTTAAGCCATTCTGTTGTTGATTTACTTCTATGCTTTGGGTTGTTTTCCTGTTGCAACAGCCATCTTCTGTTGAGCTTCAGTTGTCGGACAGATGGCCTTGAGTTCTCCTGCAAAATGTCTTGATAAACTTGGGAATTAATTTTTCCTTTGATGATAACAATCCGTCCAGGCCCTGACGCAGCAAAGCAGCCCCAAACCATGATGCCCCCACCACCATACTTCACAGTTGGGATGAGGTTTTGATGTTGGTGTGCTGGCCTCTTTTTCTCCACACACAGTGTTGCGTGTTTCTTCCAAACAACTCAACTTTGGTTTCATCTGTCCACAGAATATTTTGCCAGTACTGCTGTGAAACATCCAGGTGCTCTTGTACTGTAAAGGTGCAGCAATGTTTTTTTTTTTTGGACAGCAGTGGCTTCCTCTGCGGTATCCTCCCATTAAATCCATTCTTGTTTAGTGTTTTACATATCGTAGATTCGCTAACAGGGATGTTAGCATGTGCCAGAGACTTTTGTAAGTCTTTAGCTGACACTCTAGGATTCTTCTTCACCTCATTGAGCAGTTTGCGCTGTGCTCTTGCAGTCATCTTTACAGGATGGCCACTCCTAGGGAGAGAAGCAGCAGTGCTAAACTTTCTCCATTCATAGACAATTTGTCTTACCGCTTTTGAAGATAGTTTTATAACCCTTTCCAGCTTTATGCAAGTCAACAATTCTTTATCGTAGGTCTTCTGAGAGCACTTTTGTGCGAGACATCATTCACATCAGGCAATGCTTCCTGTGAAAAGCAAACCCAGAACTGGTGTGTGTTTTTTATAGGGCAGGACAGCTGTAACCAACACCTCCAATCTCATCTCATTGATTGGACTCCATTTGGCTGACACCTCACTCCAATTAGCTCTTGGAGATGTCATTAGTCTAGGGGTTCACATACTTTTTCCACCTGCACTGTGAATGTTTACATGCTGTGTTCAATAAAAACATGGCGTTTAATTCTTTGTGTGTTATGTGTGACTTAGATGAAGATCAGATCACATTTTATGACCAATTTGTGCAGAAATCCATATCATTCCAAAAGGGTTCACATACTTTTTATTGCAACTGTAGATCAGACCAAAATGAGGGACAAATGAGGTGGAAAGAGGGACAGAGGGACATTGCTCCAAATCAGGGACAATCCCTCGAAATCAGGAACAGTTGGGAGGTACAGTATGCAGAAAGTGATGAGAAATATCTGGTATTTCCAGGTGGGCATTATTCATTGGGATCCTATAACTTGACCAAGTCCAAGCAAAATTCAGAAGATGGTTAGAAGAAGTTTCTTGCTGAATTGTCAGAATTGTATTTAAATACAACAGCAAAATTTCACCTCTTGATGCAAAAACTTGTCCAGCTAGTAGCTGTGATATTTCTGTTGTATTTGCTGGTATTTAAGTAAAATACTACCAATTCAGCAAGAGACCTAATTTCTGCTTATGTGGTACTTTAGAAGATAATATAAACTAGTACAACAGCTAGAGGTAGAAAATGATTATTAGGGTGAACATAGAAGCTGAGCCTGGCTGGCTTGAAGCCTAAATTTGTATATTTTAATAGATGCAAATAATACTTCAAAAGTTTCCTATTTTCATTTATTGCTTTACATTATACCATTTTTTTTTTTTTTAAATAAAACTCAAAAATTGTACCAATAATTTTCTTTCTTCGTAATGCTTTGTTATCTTTTTGCTACATATGTTACAACTTATTAAAGTTCTTTTAGAATAAGTAATTTTTATATTAGGAAAGGAGAGGGCTTCATTGGGCTCTAAAGGAAAAATGTCACGTTCGTTGGTATATATTAAAAAATCATCATGAAGTGGCATTTCATAAGAACTTTGCC
This sequence comes from Rana kukunoris, assembly GCA_029574335.1. Classification (NCBI taxonomy): domain Eukaryota; kingdom Metazoa; phylum Chordata; class Amphibia; order Anura; family Ranidae; genus Rana; species Rana kukunoris. The sequence goes on from JAJQKJ010001057.1 coordinate 28,988, forward strand.
CTATACATAAAAAAACTCTAATGCCGCGTACACACGATCACTCTTTGTGATGAAAAAAAAAAACGACGTTTTATGTGACGAAACAAAACGACGTTTTTCAAACTTCATTTTCCAAAACGACGTTGCATACACACCATCGTTTTTCCAAAATGCTCTAGCAAAGCATGGTGACGTACACCTCGTTCGACGGCACTCTGTTCCATTGAAACTCTGTCTCATAACTTGCTTCTGAGCATGCGCGGGTTTAAAAACGTTGTTTTACCCACACAGGATCACTTTTTATGACACGTTTTTTTGAAGACAAAAAACAACGTTTTGCCCACACACGATCATTTTAAATGACGTTTTTTGAAAACGTAGTTTTTTTTCATCACAAAAAGTGATCGTGTGTACGCGGCATTAGGCCGCGTACACACGATCGAACATGTCCACTGAAACTGGTCCACAGAACAGTTTCAGCGGACATGTTCGATCGTGTGTACGGCCTATCGGACAGTTTTCCAGCGGACAAAAGTTTCTAAACATGCTAAGAAACTTGTCCGCTGGAAACCTGTCCGTCGGACAGGTTCGATGGTTAGTACTAGGGTTGTCGCCGATACTGAATACCGATACTTTTTTTAAATGTGCCCCCAAATGCAGCCATGTCCCCCACATATTGCAGCCATGTATGTCCCCCACATATTGCAGCCATGTATGTCCCCCACATATTGCAGCCATGTATGTCCCCCACATATTGCAGCCATGTCCTGTCCCCCACATATTGCAGCCATGTCCTGTCCCCCACATACTGCAGCCATGTATGCCCCCCACATATTGCAGCCATGTATGTCCCCCACATATTGCAGCCATGTATGTCCCCACATATGCAGCCATGTATGTCCCCCACATATGCAGCCATGTATGTCCCCCACATATGCAGCCATGTATGTCCCCCACATATGCAGCCATGTCTTGTCCCCCATATTGCAGCCATGTATGTCCCCCACATATGCAGCCATGTATGTACCCCATATTGCAGCCATGTCATGTCCCCCATATTGCAGTCATGTATGTCCCCCACATATGCAGCCATGTCATGTCCCCCATATTGCAGCCATGTATGTCCCCCATATTGCAGCCATGTCTTGTCCCCCATATTGCAGCCATGTATGTCCCCCACATATGCAGCCATGAATGTCCCCCATATTGCGGCCATGTCCTGTCCCTCATACCTGTAGATATGATTCCGCATACCGCTGTTAATCCCCCTGCATTATAGCGTACAAGCCTTTGTTCTGAATACTTGTAATGCCCGCGCCGCCATGTATAGACACTCCCCTTCTCGGGATTGGAGGAATCCCTCCAATCCCGAGAAAGGTGAAGTGTCTATATGCGGATTCGTGCATAGACACTCCCCCTTGCTCGGGATTAAACGGATCCGTCCAATCCCGAGAAGGGGAGTGTCAATACATGGCGGCGCGGGCATTACAAGTATTCAAAACGAAAGCTTGTAATGCGCGCTACGCTATAATGCAGGGGGATTAACGGCGGTATGTGGCAGCGGCGGCATCATATCTACAAGTATGAAGGACAGGACATGGCTGCAATATGCGGGGGGAAGTATTCTATTTTGGTATCGGGGGTATTTGCGGGAGTACAAGTACTCCCGCAAATACTCGGCATCGGTCCCGATACCGATACTAGTATCGGTATCGGGACAACCCTAGTTAGTTAGCAAAAGACCACTTCAGACATGTCCGTTGAAAACGATCCGTCGGACCTGTTTCATCGGACATGTCTGATCGTGTGTACGCGGCCTAAAGGAAATGTCTAGAGGGCAAGTCTAATGAATATATTTTCTTTATTGGACTCAGTTCTTGTTCTACCAATGCAGATATGGTGGTATTGCAATCAAATACGAAATTTCTTGTAGTGAATTTACAAGGTTTCAAATTTTATGTTTGACAGCCTACTCATTGGAGTTATGGTTCTCTCTGTGCCACAGATCACATAATGCAGAGCCACAGACCAGGAGCATGTCTCTACATACTTTTCTAAGTTATGCACATGGCAGGTCTAAGTATGCACCTGGGTAGGGAAAACACAGACAAGATGCTTCCAGGTCTGAAGACCGCACAAAAACAATCAAAAGGCTGCAGATTATTTGCCAAGAAAAGAGTGTTTGGAGTTGACTCAATAAGATACTGTCTTTTATGGATTTAAACCCTTGGCAAAAGACACAGCATGCTAAATTTTCTGGCGGCATGCATCTCTTACCATCCTTCTGTCCCTGCATTAAAGCATTTGCCAGAAACTTCAGCATTTGGGACTTCTGGAAATGATATCATCCTATGACTCCTTGCTGATGTAGAGGTCAGAGGAGGAACAACAGCACACAGTGGGGGAATTGAATGAAATCTGAAGATTCTAAAGGGGCTAGCAACACTGGAACAAGTGAAGGTTGGAGTCCCAGGCTGCTGGAGAGGTGGGCATGTTGTAGAACTGTTTTTTTTCCAAATGCTTAGGGCTGGGGTTAGTAACCAGACAATTTTATTCTACTTACTGAACAGGGCCATTTCACAGATAGATCACAACCTTACCATGCCACCCGCTCCTGACCATGCTCACTGCCTCTCAGATTAGAATGGCAATTGACAATATGGCAGGAACAGCTCAAGGCTCCAGGAATACCAGACCTTGAAGCCAATCAACAAACAACACAAAGTGAGGTCCTGTGCAGCCAGCACTGCCAAATCATGAAAAACATCATAGGTAAAGAGATGACAGGAGTATCTGGTAGCAGTGGCGTATCTAGGGTATGGCAGCCATGGCAAGTGCCATGGGTGCCATATGAAGGGGGCACTGTTGAGTGGCTGGGCAGCAAGGCACTTACCAGGATCTCTTCTTCCCTCCTCCCAAGCATAGGCAGGATCTCCTTTTCAGCACCTTTTCTAATGGACAATGGCAGCACTATCCCTGCTGCGTTCAGCCACAGCCCTCCTGTTCTCCCATTCCATCTGGTAGGATTGGCAACGCACAAAGAAGAAGAAGGAACATCAGTTTCTCCATCTCCTCTGTGAAAACTGAGGCCTTAAGTGATGAAGATTTCATCACTTTCAGTATTGGTTCTGCATGTACCTGGCCTTGGGGGGCAGAGGAGGGATAAGGGGTTTAACCCCAGATTTCTCCATAAAGAGGATATGTCACTACCCAAGGTATCACAAGGGATGATAAATATCACTAGTTTTGTTAGCTGTTTTTTTGTTAGGTTATGTGAAAGATGGGTTTCAAATGTCTCAACAGGGGCGCAGTCTCAGTGCTTGCCATAGGTGCTATTTTCGCTAGATATGCCTCTGTCTGGTAGGTCCAGGGGGACAGGTCCTTCCAGGTTGGAAGTGGGTGAAAAGGCAGTGAGAAGGTTGATGCCAGGGGGGCAAAAAGCTATACAGGGGGGCTTGCAGTGTTTTAAAAAGGAACGGCAGTTTTCTGTTGCCTAAAATGCAGATATGTGTGTGTACTTCTGATCTCTGCACTCTGCATTACATAATAATGATACCTGCACTCCTTGTTACCTATAGCTGATGTCTGCACTGTGTGTATTCCATACTCATGAACCCTGCACTCAGCGGTATGTACTCCAGACCTTTGCACTGTAGCTTACATACCTATTTACATTAGTTTCTATTGGCCCTTACACTCAGCATTACATACTACTGACCTCTGAACTCTCTGCAATATTTACTCCTGTCCCCTGAACTCTGCATTACATGTTACAGAACTTTGAACTCTACATTACTTAACCCTGACCCCTGCACTCTGCGTTACTTACTACTAAACCCTGAACTCTTTAAACCTTACATTTTAAAGGGCCCCAGCTAAGTTTTCTTCTTAACAAAAAAAAGCATGTTGCACCCTGGTGATCTCTTGCACAGTTAAATCTAGATTTACAAGGGACTTGTAAAATGAACACATGTTCCTAATGCATTATTTGACTACAGAAATCAGAAAAGTTGATAGATCTGGTCCCTCGGTGAGGAGGCAACCCTTATTTCAACCAACTTTTCAAATTGATGACCAGCTGCCCCCCCCTCACTGTGCTTCTGCTACTTCCACTCGTACATGTTATCTGTATAAATGACATCGATCCTGAACAAAAACATCAATAGCTATTTTACAAAGATATCTTAAGCTGAAAAAAAATCCATTATGATACGTCTTTGATCTTTCAGTTCCAGTTTTCTCACCATCTCAGAATAATCATATACTGGTCATGCTCTGGAGCCAGACAGGGGGTATAAAAATGGAGAATAATTGAAAAATATAGGAAAGGTGAGGAAGGACTGCACACAGCATGAGGACTGTACAGACGCAATGTATAGGAGTTTGAAGTGCCGTGTCTATGACCCATAAGCTGCACAGCCAGAGAGATACAGGCAGATGAAGGGAAAGAGACTGACAGATTCAGGGCTGCATGCCTAGACTGAGGCATAATAGTGGCATCGGACGAGATGAAATGGCACTATGAGGCACAGAATCCAGAGGGTCTGAAATAATGATGGACGATATGAGAGAATTAAAGCAGAATTTCAGGCAGACTTATATTTCTCTGCAGTGTAAATTTCATTCTGTAGAGGTAGTATTTTTTTTTTCAGTCAGTGCAGGTACATTTAGGCTGGCTTAGCAGTGAGCTAGGCCTGTTTGTTTTGATATGGGGGCTGGGAGTGGTTTTGAGAGTAGCAGCAGGTGACTGACATGCACTTCATCTCTCTGGTGCCTCCCCTGTTTCTGGAAATTTCTGGTAAAGGGGCAGGGCAGAGGTTTGGAGTGGCATGGAGTGTATCGGGGAGCCCTGACCAATCCCCAACTAGGATTGGCAGGGGGGAGGCCTCCTATATATACTCATGGTCAGCCTGCTGTGGGAGTACAATTTATTCAAAATTGTATAGAGTATACTTTGACCCACAACTATTTCTCCTTCTTGGATTGCTTCTACCGACAGATAAGAGGTACTGCTATGGGGGCCAGGTTTGCTCCCAGCTATGCGAACCTTTTTATGGGTTACTGGGAGTATAAATCCATTTGGCACAACAACCCTTTCGGAAAACACCTGGTCCTGTATGCACGATACATCGATGATATTCTTATCATATGGAATGGCAGTGATGAAGATCTAGAGGGTTTCCTGACACACTGCGAGAATAATCCGTTTGGCATTTCATTTACACATGTAGTAGATAAAGAATCATTAGTGTTTCTAGATTTGGAATTGAGGGCTGATGACAGTGGTAAGATCACCTCAAGAACCCACTTCAAACCCAGTGCAGGAAATTCATACCTGCATGCATCGAGCCAGCACCACCCAAGATGGATTAAAAATGTTCCATTTGGCCAGTTCTGTCGTTTGAAGCGAACCTGCACCCAGAAGAAAGATTACGAAGAACAAAGTCAGATCCTGAGAGAGAAATTTAAAGAAAAGGGATATGGGCAGGCACATATAGAGGAAGCCTTCCAAAAATATCTCCAGCTCTATAAAGAGGATGCACCAAAAAGCGACAAAATCAAGAGCTATGCAGAAAAAGAAATCTCTACAGTACGGTTCTGCACTAGGTATAACAATAGGGCCCCGACCATACATAAAATCTTCCAGAAAAACTGGAAGATTCTGGCTGCCGATCCATTTCTAGAGACATGTATCTCGTCTCGTCCCAATTTGGTCTTTAGAAGGCCCAAAGACTTGAGAAGTATGATTGCTCCTAGTAGAGTAAAGAAAATGAACAAAGGAGAAGGATTGAAAGGGCCCTGGACCACAATTTTCGATCAGAAAGGAAGCTATAGATGTGGCGTAAGCAGTTGTGGCAACTGTACACATATGCACCATAGGAAAAGAGATATTACTGGTACAGATGGAAGATGTCACACGATCAAACAATTCATTAATTGTGGAACTTCATACGTTATATATGGCATCCTATGTCCATGTGGTCTACTGTATGTAGGACGAACATCACGTCAATTAAGAACTAGGATGAACGAGCATAGGAGCAGCATTGCAACAAAAAAGGAAAAGGGGTCAATACCAAGACACTTTAAGGAAGTTCATGATGGTGGAGTGGAAGGCCTTAGAGTGTTTGGTATAGAGGCCATTCAAAACAATCTAGATAGCGGCAAAAAATACCAAATTCTTTGTAAAAGAGAGGCCTTTTGGATTTTCACCCTTGGAACTATGGTTCCGAAAGGGTTAAATGAAGAGATAGAATTACACACCATCACATAAGTAAAAAGCAAAAAACAAAATAGAAATAAATAATTAAATTTGAATATCTCGTAGATAACCGTACTATATGGTTGGGGAGGCCTCTAAGAAGCCATAGAGGGAGGAAGTAACAATCTAAACTACCCATTGTATTGTACTATATGTAGATATTAGGTGGTAGTTCCCTCACAGATTAAGTTTCAGCCTGTCTGCCGCCACCTAGGGTAAAATGTATTAGTGGGCTGCAAGCTAGTATACACCAGCCATGGTGCCAAGGCTGGGATAGCTAGGCGGGCAGGGTTGGCATTTTACTTATGCATTTGTTTGTATACACATGTAGTCCATTTGGACGTCAGCATATGCATGGGCATTCTACACTGTCTATGTTTGGATAGATATGAGAGCGAGCAAATGAATATATAGTCTGCCGGCTGTGCCGCTAACATGTCTCTCATACATTGTATATGTATGTATGTGTGGGTGTTTGTATTCTGGGTATTGCTTTAAAGGGAGTGTCTTTTAATCCAATTTTACTCATTTTTTGCGGTCTATGTACGTGTGTATCTATTGATATGCATGTGCACGTTACCTCTATATGCACGTGTGTATATATGGGTATATGCGTACGTTATGCTGTAACATATACTGGACCTATGGACTATCGCTTCAAGCAGTTTTTATTTTTAAATCAAATTTTAATTAATTAATTATTTTATTTTATTATGTATTTGAGCGAGCTCATGTTTGGTATTCACCTATAACTATAGATGACATTAACAAAATGACATCTGGTCCAGCCCATCCATTTCATGTAGGAGCAGGTGTGTGTTTACCCATGCAGGTGCTGACACTAATTCCACGGACGATGATAATGATGATATCTATATTTATGATTACATTTATGCTTATATTTTATTATATATATTTTTTTCATGACTATTTGGGAGCAAGGGCATGTGCTGAGAAGCCTTTGGTCTCTCATTTAGAAGCCCCATTCTGGCCTCCCGCCACTAGAGGGAGTACCGCTTTGCGACTCTATCCCCCGCAAAAACAGGAGAAATGTCACAGGGGCGGATGTGACGCTTCCACCCTATGGTGATGCTGGAACGCATTCACCTGCATCCTTTTTGTGATGCTGGAGCGCACTCGCTTCCTACGAGTCGGCGCCGTGGGCGGCGTGACGCACGTCGCGATGCGCCGTGCATCGCGCTGTCGTGTGGTACGCGCATGCGCAGAGAGGATGACGATGCCCGAGGCAGTGTAGTGCTGGAACGCAGCCACTTCAGAATAGGTGGCGTGCGTTCCAGCCCATGTGGATGACTTTGGGATAATGAAATGTGAAGGGAAGGAGGGCACTGCCTCAGGATATGTAAGGTATGTGCACTTTCAAAGATAACACCTCTGACACCTGAAAATGGATGTATTTCTCCATACACCCTCATCCCCCTTCCCTTCAAAATTGGCGAATCTTTGGATTATGGGATACCCATCGGTAAGACCATGCCAAGTCTGTGGGATATAGGGATCGTACATCCAAGGGTTAATTTTAAAATGGGGGGAGCTTTGCCAATAGACCTCCCTGTGGGCGGGGTGACCTGTGACCCTCTAGCACATGCTCTTTTCACCTCTCTGTGTATATGTGTGTGTGTATATATTCTGACAAGCTGCATAGTGAGGGAGCAGTGCAGACCACCAGGGCTCTGAGGAAAGGGGTACGCCCCCGAAACGTAAGCCTAGCCTGATTATCGGTCAGATACCTTTTTAGACTGAAGCAACCGTCCTGTTCTGCTGGCGCTGTTGGATTGTCTTTTAAAGCTTGTTTCTAACTCATTTTGTGAGTATAACTATTGATTTTAGTATTTTAATAAAAATTGTGCAACAGTATCACACTAGGTCGGTGCGCCCTCCATTCTTTTTTCTGTGGGAGGAGTTGTCAGGTGGAAGAACTAGTGATGTAGTGGCCCTGTCGGAGAGCCCCCTTTCTGGGGGGGGGGAACTCTGGGTCTGGAGCTCGGGAGCTGGAAAGGAACCCTTTCATACAAAAGCTATCTCATGGTGTCCTGAACAGGAGCAGGGAAAGAGGACAGTGGGAGCATTGCTGGGAAAGTCCCTAGAAGGGATCCATTCCGGGTCGATGAGTGACAGGCACAGTGTGGAGATCTGGGAGAGACATGCCAGGATTTGATGTGAAGCCAGAGGGAAAGACTGTGATTTTGCTGGTGTTTGAGTCGCTGCAGCCAAGAGGGTTGGCAGGAGTTGCACAGGACTTTCTGGGATCAGTAGTCCACCAAGATTCAGTTAGCACAAAAGTACTTATTTTCATGGCTAATGGTTGCTACACCAAAGGGGTCTGCAGAACCCTGCCAGCAAATGCCAGCTATTGAATAGTTCTGACTTTTTCAGAGTGAGCCCTAACCATGTGCTAACTGTGACAGGAATCTAGGATAGCACAGTAGAGAAAGTGAAGACTCAAGGGATGTGCAGGATGAGTAAGGAGCTTTAGAGACTGCCAATATAGATCCAAAATTGTTTGTTCAATTCAATAAGATCAATTATTTGGGCATCCAATGTCCCCTTTCCCCATCCAAGTTAAATCCCATAAATAAAAACAACAAAAACAAGCTGAAGGACTCTTCATTGTCTGGCAATGTGTGTCTGGAAGTGAATGTCTGGCCAAGCACTGGGGGCACTGCTACACTTTTTTTCCACCCTAGTACTGCTACTACTTCTATGTTCTTTTACCTTTAATAGCCAGACGTTTCCTGTGCTTGTTTCGTGGACTTCCCACTACATTTATTTTCCTCTCAGTTCTTCTGTATATTTTACAGCTCCTTAAAGAGGAGCACTGAGCACATATTTTTGAACTAATTTCTCCAATTAAAGTGGTTAACCCCCCCCCCCCAAAAAAAAAACCCTGCAAGGCAAAGGCATAATGAGCTAGTATGCATAGCATACTAGCTCATTATGAAATACTCACCTTAGATTGAAGCCCCCGCAGTGGTCCCGACAGACTGCTCTGCCCAGCGACATGTCTCCTGGAGTTATTTCCAGGTATGGCGAACTCCGGCACTGTGATTGATCAGAGCCACTCCCACACTCCCACATGTCACTCCCGCACATGCGCACGGGAGCCACCAGTAATGACACGTCAGCTGAAACAACGACACGAACGAGCCATTGCTTCAGTGCACATTTGCTGATGATGTACATGCTGATACAGGAGATATCTCCTAAACCGTGCAGGTACAAGTCCACGTGAGCTACAGCTTTATTATAGGCTTACCTGTTAGTGAAAAGTGGTTGTAAAGGTTTTACAGCCACTTTAAATTCCCTTTGGTGTACATGTTTTTTTAGAATGTAGTTACCTTAGATATTTAATCTTCTTGAGCATTTCCATCTTCATTGTGGGCATGTGAAGCCCACTCGGACTCTCTTCCAGCATACGGTGCTGCTGGCTACCCAGCATGCACCTCTGGATTTAGTGCATGCGCATTGTATGCAGAGCATAAGGCCGACAGTATGTCTGGTTGCCATCACAACGGGCAGCGATATCTTGCGATGCCCACTGACTCCAGGGAATCATGACACACATCTCCTAGGAGACAGTGCGCCGCAGGATATTACATACATCGCCACAGAGGGGAAAAACTGGAAGAGAGAAAGAAAACCTTAATAATGGGGTAAGCAAAGAGAAAAAAAAATTGCCCAATGCAGACATTATGGCCAGTTGCAAAACGAATGGTCAGAAGCTTAAAAAGTGGGTAGAACTCCGCTTTAACTGAAATCCTCAATAAACGCCTATAAGAAATTGTTTTTCAAACACCCATGGAAAATATGCAAACATTTCAGAAACTTATTAAAACTGAATTTATAAGTCCTGAGTCATGAAAAATACAAATTAAAGTATTATGTATTAAATGGCCCTTGAACCAAAATTCAAGGTCTGCTGGTTATTATTATATAACAGTTTGTGCAGCGCTTTACAATGTAAAATGAAGCATTACAGCAACAATACAATTCAATACAAGACGGTTAAGAGGGCCCTGCTCCTGGGAGCTTGCAATCTAATAGGGAGGGGCTGATGGAATAAAAGGTAATAACTGTAAGGGATAAACTGATGGGAGAAATAGATGATTTTATATATAAGAATATATATGATTTTTAATGTATCTTAACCAAGGTCTATGTCCCACCTCTCTTTTACTGAGAGGTCTTCGGGCTTTTAGCTCTATTCCAGTTACCATCTCTGTTCAAATGGTAGGGGATTCAATAGATTCCTAAATGGATAATCACCCCTCATTGGGACATGTTGCAGCTTGCTGTCCTGATGACCTCATCAGGCAAACTGTGTGGGTGAATTGGACCTGGTAAAACAGAACATACGCCTGCTATTTACTTCAATTCATGCAAAGTTTCTTCCATACACACATATTGTAACCATAGAGGCGAGGAGCATCTTGGATCTCCATGGACTCTCCATGTTGAACAAGGGAACTAGAAATTGAACCCTTTTTTGGTAATTCAAATTTCTTCCAATTTACAAAGCATTACAAAGGTATTTTCTCCCATTAATTGATAACTATTGACTACTTAAAGGGGTAGTTCCCCCAAAAACCTTTTTTTTAACATTGATCGAGGCTCGTTTTGTCAAGGGGAATCAGGTGGGTTTTTTTTTAGAATCGAAGCAGTACTTACCGTTTTAGAGATGCATCGTCTCCGTCGCTTCCGGGTATGGTCTTCTGGTCTGGGCGTTCCTATTTGATTGACAGGCTTCCGACGGTCGCATACATCGCGTCACGATTTTCCGAAAGTAGCCGAACGACGGTGCGCAGGCGCAGTATAGAGCCGCACCGGCGCTCGTTTGCGCCCCCAATTGTCACCACTGTGCCATGCAATCAAATGCAGCCACTGTGCCATGCAACACAGCAACTGTGCCATCAATTGTCACCACTGTGCCATGCCACCAAATGCAGCCACTGTGCCATCAATTGTCACCACTGTGCCATGCAACACAGCAACTGTGCCATCAATTGTCACCACTGTGCCATGCCACCAAATGCAGCCACTGTGCCATCAATTGTCACCACTGTGCCATGCCATCAAACGCCACCACTGTGCCATCAATTTTCACCACTGTGCCATGCCATCAAACGCCACCACTGTGCCATCAATTGTCACCACAGGTGCCATGCCATCAAACGCAGTCACTGTGCCATCAATTATCACCACTGTGCCATGCCATCAAACGCCACCACTGTGCCATCAATTGTCACCACTGTGCCATGCCATCAAACACAGCTACTGTGCCCATCAATTGTCACCACTGTGCCATGCCATCAAATGCAGTCACTGTGCCATCAAGTGTCACCACTGTGCCATGCCATCATATGCAGTCACTGTGCCATCAATTGTCACCACTGTGCCATGCCATCAAACGCCACCACTGTGCCATCAATTGTCACCACTGTGCCATGCCATCATATGCAGTCACTGTGCCATCAATTGTCACCACTGTGCCATGCCATCAAATGCAGTCACTGTGCCATCAATTGTCACCAGTGTGCCATGCCATCAAATGCAGTCACTGTGCCATCAATTGTCACCACTGTGCCATGCCATCATATGCAGTCACTGTGCCATCAATTGTCACCACTGTGCCCTTTAATTGTCACCACTTTGCCCCATGCCACTGTGCTCATTGTCGCCTATGTGCCCTTTGTCACCACTGTGCCCCATGATGCCACTGTGCCCCATGATGCCACTGTGCCCCGTGATGCCCCTTTCCCTGTAAAAAAAACACTTACCTGACGCTTCCATGTCCTCCCTCGATGTCTTCTGCCGCCGTGGAGAAGCTTCAGCCAATCAGGTTCCTGATAACCAGAATCCGGGAACCTGATTGGCTGAAACGGCCGTCAGTCTTATGCAGGTTGCTTGCGCTCCGAGTATAGACTAGAGACTAGAGTAGAGCCGGAGGGCATTACTGGAAAAGCCTATCAGAGCCGCTGGCTTTGATAGGCAGTTCCCCTCAGCCAACCAGCTGCCGCTATTCAGGTAACCGGCGACCCATGTCCGGTTATATGAATAGACCAGGCAGCTGGCAACAATAACACACGTTCAATGCATTGCATTGAACGTGTGTTATTTGCGAGAGGGGGTGGCGCTGCAGCGCCCTCTATAGACGGCCGCCAGAACTTCGACATTTTAGCTGAATAAAAGTTCTTAAAGGGCCCGTTTTTTTTTGGTTTTTTTTGTGACTGCGGGAGGGGCGGCGGCGCCCGTGCGTCCCTATGGGCGGGCCGCCACTGATCACAAGGGTTATCAAATTCCACAACCAGACACCAATAAAGTGGTCATCAGAAGACAAGTATTTATTGTTCAAACACCTTTGTGTCAAAAGCATCATGGAGTAACACAGTCAGCACCATCTGAACAACAATCTGAGCAAGAAGCCCTACCAGTACTTCCAGTACTCCAGAAAAAGGAACAGGACCTCCCTAAAATTTAAATTGACATCTGGAATTTATGAGGAAAATGAACCACCTGCAAGTCGCATTTCATATATGGTTCATACAGAGCCACAGCCTGACCGAAGAAGATCTAGGCAGGTGCCTACATAATGGGTTGTTATTAGTTAGGAAGCGTGGCCTGCCCAGGTGGGTAAAGGTTAACTTTGGGTCTGCCTGTTTCCCAGGCTTTTTGGGTTCTGCCATCTACCCTGTTCAGCATATAACTTAGGGGAAAGGCCGGGCTCAGGGAGCGTGTGGGACCGCATGGGAAATTAAAAAAGTTCCAGGCCAGATGAGGATAACCACCCTAAGGAAACCTACCTGCTAAGGACTTTGCCACTATTATTAGACCTCTACCTGTAATAGTACGCTTGGGCAGCTGAGAACTAGTTAGTTAGGGACTTAAATGTTGTGGACTGTACCTTCAAAGTTTCATGGATTTGCAGTAATGTTTGTCTATCAGCTTACCTCTTCTCCATGTGTTCACCTTTAGAGGTCAGCCACTCTCACCTGGCTGCTTAAGTAATCTCTCCTCAAAGCATCGCTCCACCCCAGTCCCTATCTGCGAAGCTCCACCCTAAAGTGAAGTCACGCTGATCGGCACCCTCCCCCCTCCGGTGTCACATTTGACACCTTTCAGGGTGGAGGGAGTGCAGATATCTGTCTAAAGACAGGTATTTGCACCCACTTCTGGCCACACCTCTCGGGCAAAAGACTGTTTTTTCTGACATCCCGTCGCCCCCCCCACCCCCGTTGTGTGCTGGGAACACTTGGCTCCCAGCACACAGCGGGAGCCAATCGGCGGGCGCAGCGCGACTCGCCCATGCGCCGTAGGGAAGCCGGAGCGCTTCACTTCCTGGTTCCCTCACCGTGGATGGAGGGGGGAGCATCAGGGTAACGAGCGGTCGCTCATCCTCTGCTGCGGACGCCGCTGGACTCCAGGACAGGTAAGTGTCCTAATATTAAAAGTCAGCAGCTGCAGTATTTGTAGCTGCTGGCTTTCAATAATTTTTTTTGAGCGGACATCCGCTTTAACTTGCGCACTGCAAGCCAGCCCCACTGATCAACATTGTGTGTTAGCTTTTGTGTCGTGACTTGCTGTGCCTTCTACGTCTGATTTCCTATCGTGGCTTGTTCTCGACTATCCCTGCCTTCTTGTGACCCTGACCTTTGGTGTGTTCTATGTTTATCCTTATCTTCTAGTTGCCCCGACATTTGGCTTATCCCCTTACTGTCTCTTGTTATGCTGGGCTGCTGCTTCCTCTCTATCTTGCTGTAGCCTACTGCGAGCGTGAGCTGGGAGACTCTGGGGGACCGAAGCCAGTTGCAGCATAGTCCATCCTCACCTCTAGAGGCTCTGGTGAACACCTGCTGGCTCTTAGACTCCACTCCCTGGGGAATCTTTGGCTCTAACTCCCTGTGGGATCCGTGTTGGTGCTCCAGTGGACCTGCCTTCCTTAAAGTGGTTGTAAACCCTTACAGACCACTTTTACCTACAGGAAAGCCTAGCGCTGTACCCAAAAGTGTTGTATAATTTTATTCACACAAATAGAGCTTTCTTTTGGTGGTATTTAATTACCCCTGTGTTATTTATTTTTTGTTAAAAAAAAACGAAAAAAAAAATGTTTTAGTTTTTTTTAGTTTCTCTCAGAAAACATTATAAATAAGTAATTATTCTCCTTCACTGATGTGCACTGATGAGGCTGCACTTATATGCACTGATGAGGCGGCACTGATGAGACGGCACTGAAGGGTACTGATGGGGTGGCACTAAAGAGGAGGCACTTATATGCAGCACTGATGGGCACGATAGGTGGCACTGATATGCAGTACTGATACGCGGCACTGATGGGCACTGATAAATGGCACTAATGGGTGGCACTGATGGGCACTAATAGGCAGCATTGATGGGCACTGATGGGCAGCACTGATGGGAAATGATGGGTGGGTGGTACTGATGGGCAGGCACTGATGGGCACTGAAAGGCCGCACTGATTGGTATAGATTGACTTCACTGATGGGCACAGACTGGTGTCATTGATGGGCACAGATTGGTATCACTAATGGGCACTTCTGGGGCTACATTGTAATCAGGGCACTGATAAAAGTCTTCCTTGTGAGGAGATGCCGCTGATTGGCTCTCCTCACCTCACGCTCTGTCAGTGTGAGGCGAGGAGAGCTAATAAATGGCATTTCCTTGTTTACATGTGATCGATTGTGATTGGTGTCCCAGTAACGTGACAGGCCCACGATCGCCACACGCCCCCACAGGTGCACAATTGCGGCTAAACTGGGTGGCGTCATATATGACATTGTCCCAAAATGAGAGCCGTTCCACACCGCTCTGCCGTCGTTTCACGGTGTGCGGGTGGCAAGTGGTTAGGGTTACCAATCACTAAAATATCAAATAAGCTTTACAAGTTACAGTCATCTTAGGAGCCATTTCAAAATGTTTTAGTTCTGTATCCTTTCCTGCTAACAGCACTGCCAGTTATAGTGTAACAATGTTTTGACCCTGAAGCCCTGTACACACGGCCAGGAATCTCGTCAAAAAAAAAACATAGTTTTTCCTGACGAGATTCCTGGCAAGCTTTCCTTGCTCGCCAAGTGTACTGTACACACGGCCATTCAAAAGAACCGCCGATCTTTTGAATGTCAAGAACGCGGTGACGTCATCCACGACGAGCATGCGCTCGTTACATTTAATGCCGTCACCGCCATCTTGCTACACCCTACACTATGCCTTGGAAGCTACTGCGCATGCGCCAAAGTCTCATTGCGCATGCGCGGGTTTCCATGGAGGCAGGTAAGTATACAAAAGCCCTGGTTTCTCAGCAGGAAAACACTGCCGAAAATCACAACAAGGAAATAGAGAGCAGGTTCTCTATTTTTCTCATCGAGATTCCAGGCAATTTTCTCGTCGAGAAACTATACACACGCACGGTTTTCTTGGAAAAAAGCTCTGCCAGCAGTTTTCTTGCTGTTTCTAGCCGAGAAAACCTGTGCGTGTGTACGAGGCTTGACCCCCAATTGTGTTCCTGTGTAGTCACCCTTTCACATGCGCTTCTGTTAGAGACTTTATGTGACCATTTTAAAAACACATCACACAGGCATGGTCCATGGTTTGTGTGTTTGTGTCTGTTTCTTCTTCTTTGTCTATTGATGTATAACTTCATACTTTTCTTCCAGGCCTGCATTTGGCTCAGAGATTGCATATCTCTTTGACTGTCATAGAATGCTTCTTCCTTTGGAACTGACAAGCTGAACTTTGATTAAATCCTTATTTCTGGCTTTCTAATGAACACTGACAGGAACGGCCACCCGGATCCCACAGGACTACATTTGTAAAAGTGCATTGATTTTCCATGAAATATGAAAGGAAAATGAAATAAAATTGGTGGTATAACAGTATTTATCAGCCCACACACCCTATTATTTTCTCTTCCTATTTTTACCTTTCTTTTCATTCAAATAACACAGCTCTGCAGCTGTGGTTTTGATTTATTGTACACTGCCCTATTACAGGCAGCAAGCCTTCATTGTAAGCCTTTTAAAGTGTGTATATATCTCTGTTCTCTCTATATATAAATGTTCTCTCCTTTTTCCCCATGTATTGCTACATTCGCTTTGATTTTTTTTTTTTTATTTACAGTTTCTTGTTTATTTCAATGGCTCTGGGAGCGGGGCAGCCGAACTTGTCCGCAGTCTTTGTTTCGCCTCAGGTGTGGTTTGGCGCTTTACCCAGTCTCGCTGCCTTCTATCCGTGGGATTCTCGGATGTATCCTACTTACACAACATTTGCTCAGTGAGCTTGAAAATGGCTGTATGTGTCTCTGACTCAACAGTAGCTTCATCCTGTCAGATCCTTTCAGTGTCCTTCTCCTATTCTCTTATCCAACGCTTTTGATGTGGTTTGTGGTGTGTTAATCAAAAATGACAAGTGATGGGGATATGCTGTACAGAAAGTCAAACTGTTCTTCATTCCACCCTTGTGTAAATATATGCATAGTAGTTTGTTACATTTGATGACTACAAAGGTTATGTGATAATAAAGAACCAGCTAAGAAAAAATATTGTTTGTTACAAGCTAGCAATGCACTAGTATGACTTTTAAAGAGGTTGTAAAGGTTCATATTTTAAATTTTCTAAATAGGTTCCTTTGACCACTTGCTTACTGGGCACATAAGCGTTTATCGATTGGTTTGCGCAAAATTTATAGCGTTTACAAAATAGGGCATAGTTTTGTTGCATTTTTATATATATTTTTTTTTACTACTAATGGCAGCGATCAGCGATTTTTTTCGTGACTGCGACATTATGGCGGACACTTCGGACAATTTTGACACATTTTTGCATTGTTTACTGTGAAAATGACAATTGCAGTTTGGAAATTAACCACAAGGGGGTGCTGAAGGGGTTAAGTGTGACCTAATTTGTGTTTCTGTAGGGGGGTGTGGCTGTAGGTGTGACGTCATTGATTGTGTTTTCCTATAAAAGGGAACACACGATCAATCACAACGCCACATTGAAGAACGGGGAAACTGTGTTTATACACAGCTCTCCCCATTCTTCAGCTCCGGGGACCGATCGTGGGACTCCAGTGGCGATCGGGTCCGCGGGTCCCACAGTCACGGAGCTTCGGACCGGATCGAAATGTTTTACAAACAAATATCTGAAAAATGTGGCATGCATTTATATTCAGCCTCCTTTATTCTGATACCCCTTCCTAAAATCTAGTGGAACCAATTGCCATCAGAAGTCACCTAATTAGTAAATAGAGTCCATCTGTGTGTAATTTAATCTCATTATAAATACAGCTCTTCTGTAAAGCCTTTAGAGGTTTGTGAACAAACAGCATCATGAAGGCCCAGGAACACACCAGACAGGTCAGGGAAAAAGTTGTAGAGAAGTTTAATGCAGGGTTAGGTTATAAAAAAAAAAAAATGATCCTAAGCTTTGAACATCTGACGTACCACTGTTCAATCCATCATCCGAAAATGAAAAGAGTATTGCAACAACGGCAAACCTTCCAAGATGTGGCTGTCCACCTAAACCAACAGGCTGGGCAAGGAGAGCATTAATCAGAGAAGCAGCCAAAAGGCCTATGGTAACTCTAGAGGAGCTGCAGAGATCAACAGCTCAGGTGGGAGAATCTGTCTACAGCAGGGATATGCAATTAGCGGACCTCCAGCTGTTGCAGAACTACAATTCCCATGAGGCATAGCAAGACTCTGACAGCCACAAGCATGACACCCAGAGGCAAAAGCATGATGGAACTTGTAGTTTTGCAACAGCTGAAGGTCCGCTAATTGCATATCCCTGGTCTACAGGATAACTATTAGTTGTGCATTCCACAAATCTGGCCTTTATGGAAGAGTGGCAAGAAGAAAGACATTTTTGAATGAAAGCCATACATAAGAAGTCACATGTGCAGTTTGTTAGAAGCCATGTAGTGGACACAGCAACATGTGAGAGAAGGTGCTTTGCTTAGATGAAACCAAAATTGAACTTTTTGGCTTAAAAGCAAAACGCTATGTGTGGTGGAAAACTAACACTACACATCATCCTGAAAACACCATCTCCACTGTGAACCATGGTGGTGACAGCATCTTGTTGTAATAAGAAAAAAATAAGAAAAAAATAGTGTACTACAGCGCTAATTAAATAGTTAATCCTAGGAACACCAAAATAAAAAACTAAATAACACAGCTGCTATCCATGTGATACCAAATCAAACAGTGAGAAAAATATTATATAGTAGGATGCGCTAATATTAACTTATAGGTGTAAATCATACAAACAAAACAAATCAAAACAACCAAACAAATCAGGGAGAAACAGTCTCCATATGTGTTGATGTGATTAGTCCTAAATCAGGTGCACAGTGAAGGCAGCAACACGGATTCCATAGAGGAACAAAACATAACATGAATGATGCCCTCCTTCACTAAGAGTGTGGATCCCAGTCCTTCACACTGTGACTCAGGTGATCAGGCACTCGTGTGCGGGTGGATATGAAAAAGAGAAGAAAAAGAAAACCTCATTGCACAAACATCAAAAAGCAGGCGGATAATGCGATCCAAAAACATCAACAGATGCACTCACGAATCCCCGCTTAGTATAAGCATGATATGCCACTCAGTGTGCTGTCTCCTCAACTCGATCCGATAGACTCGGATACGATCGTAGACTCCTCCCTACGCGTTACGTCACGGGCACGCGACTTATTCATGGGTTGCTACGGTGATTGAGGATAGCTTGTGTTTAAATAGCCTCCTCGATGTCAGCGTGTCATCGGAGTGAGCAACAGGGAAAAAATACAAACATCATTGTGGCTACAAACCTTGCACATAGTAGGTTTTATATGAGCGCAAAGGCCGATACATGGATATATAAATTTTAATACATATATCAAAATAAATTAAAAAGATTAAGAACACTAATGATTACCATTTCAAGTACCTAAATACGCCATCTCGTGGCCAGGTACTGAACAGATCATACATAACCATATAATACACTGATTAAATAAATACAAAATTTATAGATTGTATATATATATAATAAAAATAAAAAATATATATGCTATTACATATGCATCTATACTGATAATAACAATGGAACCATCACTAAGACCCAAAGAAGAATGAAATAAAAAAATAAATAAAAATCCTGAGATTAAAATAAAGTCTAAAAATCAGAAATGAAACAATTAAGATCAAAATCTATATTTAGGCCATTGGGAGATAAAGTTTGCATCTCATGTATCCAACGAGACTCAGACTTGCTCAGTTCCCTTATTTTGTGACTGCCTCTCCAGTGTGGATTATATTTGGCAATGGCCCAAAATTTCATTTCTCTGGGATTTTTATGATGACACACATCAAAATGTCGGGACACATTATGTTTGGGGAAAGCCTTCTGAATATTTTGGACATGCTCCCTGATACGCTTCCACATTGGTCGCTTAGTCCGTCCAATATACTGAAGCGAACAGGAGCACTCCAAAACATAAACTACCCCCTCAGTCCTACAGGTAATCAGGTCCTTTATGTCATATTCCCTTTTGGTAACCGTGGATATAAATTTAGAACATTTTTGTCCATTAAAATTGGTCTGTCTACACGCAAAACATCGTTTACACGGAAAGAAACCTTTTCCTTGGTAGAAGGTAAGTGAATTATTTCTCATTGGCGGGTCAGGGATGTTTTTCGCTACCAGATCCCTTAGGGTTGGAGCTCTTCTATATATCACCCTTGGGTAGCTGGGTAGTATTCCCTGTAGTTGTCTATCCGCTTTTAGTATTGGCCAATGCTTTTTTAGAATGGCTTCAAGTTGCTTATGTTGCGTGTTATAGTTTAAAATAATTGGTAATTCAGTTTCCAGCCTGTTTTGTTTTACTTTATCTTGTACTAGGGAGGTGCGTGAGGTTTCAAACACCTTCGTGATTTGTTCCTGAATAAAATCCTTATTGTAACCTTTATCAATAAATTTCATTCCAATCATTTTTGCTTGATCCAAAAATACCTGCGAATCTGAGCAGTTTCTTCGGATCCTTAACAATTGCCCCTTGGGTATGTTAATTAACCATGGGTCATGGTGACAACTGTCTACAGGTATGTAGCTGTTTCTTTGGACCGGCTTGAAGTAAGTTTTGGTTTTCAGCTGTTGATTTTCCATAGTGATCTCCAGATCAAGGAACTGAATGGTTGTGTTGCTAATAGTATAGGTAAGTTTAATATTTTTTTGATTACTATTAAGTTTTCCAAAGAATTCTGTTAGGGAGCTCTCATCACCTTTCCAGATGATGATACAGTCATCAATAAATCTTCTGTACAGTAGGAGCTGTTCGGGCATATTCTCATATATAGATGACTCCTCCCATTCAGACATGAAAACATTAGCAACACTTGGTGCATATTTGGCACCCATTCCAATGCCATTAAGTTGTCGGTAATACTCTGATTTGTACCAGAAATAATTGTGCTGTAGCCCATATGCCAAACATCTTAGGATAAAACGTTTCTGTTTGGATATGAGATGACCAAAGTTATTTAGTGCCCATTTCGTTGCCCCAATAGCTTCCTGGTGGTTTATAACCGTGTACAATGATGCCACATCGGCCGTGGCTAGTAGGTAACCACAATCAGGTTCAATTGGAGTACTCTCAAGGATTTGTATCAAATGCTTCGTGTCCCTGAGGTACGCCTTTGTTTGGGGCACTAATGGCTGTATATATTTATCCACATACTCCCCTAGACGTGAATTAATGGACTGAATACCATTTATAATAGGTCGTCCAGGGGGTTTGGTAGAGTCCTTGTGGATCTTTGGGACTGTATAGATAATGGGTACTCTGCACACTTCAGGTATTAGGTATTTGGTTTCTCTTTTGTTCAGTACACCTTTTTCTTTCCCTCTATGGATTAATTCAACTAGCTCCTCTTTGTATTCTCCTGTAGGATTGGCTTGTAATTTGATATAAGTGTTCGCATCCTCCAATTGTTTGGCCAACTCCTCATGGTAGTAGTCCTTGGATAGGACCACTATGGCCCCACCCTTATCGGCTGGTCTTATAATCACCTTTTTGTTTTCTTCCAAAGACTTGATGCCCTTATGTATGGCCATGGTATTTGATGTTTTCTTCACTTTGAGATAATCCAAGTCCTTGAGGACCATTTTAGAAAACACTTCTATATGCTGATTATTTAATACTTGTGGATTGAACAATGATTTATTCCTCAGATAACTCTGTTCCACTCTTCCTGGCATATTGTGTTTTGTTAGCATCTTGTTGTAGGATGCTTTTTTTCAGCAGGGACAAGGAAGCTGGTCAGAGTTGGATGGATGAAGCCAAATAGAGGGTGATCTTAGAACAAAAACCTGTTAGAGTCTGCAAAAGACTTGAGACTGGGGCAGAGGTTCACCTTCCAGCAGGACAATGAATCTAAACATACAGCCAGAGCTGCAATGGAATGGTTTAGATCAAATCATATTCACAAGTCCAGACGT
The DNA here is from genome assembly GCA_029574335.1 of Rana kukunoris. NCBI lineage: Eukaryota > Metazoa > Chordata > Amphibia > Anura > Ranidae > Rana > Rana kukunoris. The sequence goes on from JAJQKJ010001057.1 coordinate 50,738, forward strand.
AAATTCAATTGAGAATATGTGGCAAGACTTGAAAATTGCTGTTCACAGACGCTCTCAATCCAATCTGACAGAGCTTGAGCTATTTTGCAAAGGAGAATGGGCAAAAATGTCACTCTCTAGATGCGCAAAGCTGGTAGAAATATACATAAAAAGACTTGCAGCTGTAATTACAGCAAAAGGTTGTTCTACAATGTATTGACTCGGGGGGCTAAATACAAATGCATACCACACTTTTCAAATATTTATTTGTAAAAAAAAAAATGGAAGACAGTTTGTCATTTCCCTTCCACTTCACAATTATGTGCCACTTTAAGTTGGTCTATCACATAAAATCTGAATAAAATAAATTTTTGGTTATAACATGACAAAATTTGGAAAATTTCAAGGGGTGTGAATACTTTTTCAAGGCATTGTATAATCTAATAGGGTGAAGCAGGTGGTACAAAAGGTAAACACGGTAGGGGGTGAGCTGATAAAATAATAAGTCCAGTTGTTAGTTGGAGGACTGTTTCGTTGTTAGTTGTAAGTTTTCAGGGATAGCCTAATGGCCCGTAAACAAACTCTGAATATCGGACAAAAACGATCGTCCGAGGAAGAATCGTATGATTTTCGGATTGTTTGTAAACTACTTTCGAGAGCAGATCACGACAGTTCTTCCGATATTAGTGGATCGGACAAGCACAAAAATGTTCCTCTTAGGCCGCGGGGATCTTTTGGTCTGATGGTGTGTACACACGATCAAACCAAAATCCACACGGACAGACAGCGCGATGACGTGGCGGTGACGTTGACGCCGCGACGTCCGCAAACCAGGAAGTAATATGCTTCCACGCATGCGTCAAATCCATTCATTCGAATCCATTCGACGCATGCGGGGGATTTCGGTCCGCTGGTTAGGCGTACGGACAGGTTTCCAGCGGACAAGTTTTAAAGCATGTTTTAAAACTTTTGTCTGCTGGAAACCTGTCCGCTAGACCGTACACACGATCGGATATGTCTGCTGAAACTGGTCTGCGGACCAGTTTCAGCGGACATGTTCGATCGTGTGTACGCGGCCTTACAATGCCAAATCGTACGATTTTCATTTAGTCAGTACAGTTGTAGTCCGAAATTACAATAGAAATACATTACAAACACATGATAACACTTCTGATTTTTTTTTCTGTCGTACGAGAATTTTCGTGACTTTAATATACCTATTCAATTTTTACTTGGGACTATTAAGCAAAAAAAGTCGTACGATCTGTCGTACGATATTCGAATCGTGTGTACGGGGCATAAAGGTGGTTGAGAGTTCCAGTGGATGGCAGAGGTCCTGGACATGAGCATGGGAGGAAGAGACAAGAGAGCTTGAGAGCAGAAGTTCTTGGGAGAGAGTACAGTTTGGGTGATATTTTGACAAGATTGGTGATGAAGCTTTGGGAAGAGTTGTAAATGGCTTTATATGTTTAATGTAATTGGCTAGGCAATCGGAAAGCCAATGGAGGGATTGGTAGAGAGGGGTGGAAGACACTGAGTGGTTGGTGAGTGAATGAGTAGTGGTTTCATTAGTAAAAAAGTGGTGGTTTTATTAGTAAAAAAAGGGCACATTATAGAGATGTTACAGAGGTGAAGTCTGCACGTGCGCGCATTGGCGCCAGTCCGCATATTTAAACCTGCCAGTGACATGCACACTTTGCTGAGTGGTCTTATATCTAGTGCGGGTTTACCCGATCTGTACCTGTTGCCTGTATCCTGACCCAGCTTGCCTGAACCCTCCTTCTGACCTCTGCCTTCCTACTTGTGACCCGGCTTGTGCTTGACTCCGCTTCTGCCTGATGTTCCTGTGCCTCTTTGCCCGATTGTGTACTGAACCTGGCCTGTGCCCCATCTTTGCCTCTGCCTCACGTTCCAGTACCTGCTCTGTCCGGCTGTTGATGACCACTTGGCTTACATCCCGGGTACACTTCCAGCTGTTGATTCAGTGACACAGAGCTCCTGTTCTTAGGTTCTGGCCCAGCGCTCTCCAGTCACCTGGTTCCTGCCAAGACCAAGTCAGAGCCATCTGCTACATCGGCCCTTGTGCCACTCTGTGTCCTCCACACCCTGTCACCATTTCCAGGGATGTTGGACAGGAGATGCAAGAGAAGCCCCCTCTACAGCTTGATCTCCACCAGGTATGTGACGCCAGTAAAGCGAAACCTGTTTGCTATTAGCTTCTGCACCTTTTACATCTTAATTTTTCTGGAATTTGTCATATTGAAAGCCTGGTGATGGGTTACAGATACATTTTCCCTACAGATCTCTCCTGCTTTCTGGAAGCATCCATATAATTCTACTGCATGTACTCTCCAGGCAGTGAGTAGTCATGAACAATTTTTCGGCTTGCTCGTTCAAATTATCATCCAGTTATCATGATCTGATCTCATCATTTCACACACAAAATAACACTTAGCTGCAAAAATAAACAGAATTGTATTGTATGAAATTCCTGTCTGTTAAGGACATTTGGCTGAAACGCATAAGCCAGAAAAATTAGTGGTGACATCACATAGCAGCCCAGGCTATGCATTCTGTTCATCTATTGTCATAAAGGTTATGTTTTTATGAATAAATATTATTGACCTGCACGATCTTAGTGCTTTCCTTCATTCTACTGTATAGTAAAATCGTTATCTGGTGATGTGTCTCCAAGCCACCTTAACTGCCGATTCTTATGTGTGGAGTGAAGAATCTGCAAAGGAGATCATTGGTGGGGTCGGCTAATCCTTGGAACCCTATGTCAGATATGAGTTTGTTGTATGACCCATGTCTGTACAGAGTCATACAGTCTGGAGTGTGGCTCTGTGTAGTCTCTAGTTTTTGGGTGGATTCACTGATAAATGCCAATATTACTATCAAAAGTGGAGGTGGAGGAAAAACTATTCACTTCATTCATGGAAATTGTTGCATTGTTACATTGTTATATATATTTTATGGGAAAAAATCTAAAAACTTTATTTCTTTGCAATGTTTATGGAGATTCTGTAATTATTTAGGTAAAGTTCTCTAGAACCTAAACTAGAATTCCACTCTACCACCTAACTAGTCCTAAAAATGCCCCCTATCACTTTCTTTTTTTTTTAACAATAGATTTTTATTGAAAGTCTTTACTTAACAGTACAGATTAAAATTGTCACATTAATCCTTAGTAACAGAACGAGTTACCTTGGTTCATAAGATTGTTCTTATCACAATAACGTACTTGGTAGCCTGTACCAGCCTACCCTTACCGGGTTCAATCTGTAGGCATGGCTAGGCCTCCAATTGAGTTAACTATTTGTATATAGAAAATCATAAAGAAACAGAAAATGTATACACATATATACATCTAACACCTACACTGATTCACCTGTGTAAGAAAGAAAATTGGTGCGTGTTGTAATTGCAAAAAAAAAAACGAAATACATAACCCCATTTTTTTTTTTTTAAACATAAAAGATGATGTTACGCTGAGTAAATAGATAGCAAACATGTCAGGCTTTAAAATTGTGCGCGCTTGTGCAACAACGACAAAAGACGCAACTATCTATAGGCGACACTTTAAAAGCCTTTACCAGCCTCCTGTACTGGCCTGTTAGAGGTGCAGAGGTGCATTGCGGGTGGTATTAACCCTTTTTTCGGACGCTAGCAGGGGGGGGGAGTAAAATCCGCACAGCTAGTGGGTAAATACTGACGCAATTCTGACGGTAAAGCGCCGCTAAAAGTAGCCGAGCTTTTCCGCCACCGCACCTCCCGCCCCAGTGTGAAAGGGGCCTTAGTGAGCCCTATGTTTATGGTATGGCATGGAGGAGGCAGTAACCTTCTAAAAAAAAGGGGGAAAACCTGGTTAGCAGTGTTAACCCTTCCTTCTCAGACACCACCAGCTCAGCAGGTCAACCCGAGGACAACATTTAGACATTGTAACAATTTGCAGCATAATTGACCTAGTTAACCTGAGGGCATGAGCACAGCACAATAAATCTGTTAACCCTTTAGAACTGTTTTGGAAACACCTGCTAACACCCATCCAACATTCACAGGGATTTCAACAGTCCATCCTATGTGTAGTGGGTGAACCCAATAGACTACAAAACTTATGTAATCAAAGTCTCCAGCTGTGCCTGTCCCTTTGTTGACACAAGCAAGAACATCAGAAATCGCAATGAAACTGCAGCTGGTCCTCTCCCTGCCAGATGCAGACTGGGGTTACATTAGCATATATCAATACAGTGTCACATTATTAAATACGAGCTCAATGCCAAATTAGTGTAGCACTTTCCTAGTGTAGGATGCTAGGTAAATATATATATATATATAAAATATTATAATATTTGCGGCGACAAGTCGCTCCTTGTTTTTCGCTGGAGGGGTGATTTTAACATTGTCGGCTATGCCCGAACGCCTAATACGCCTGAAAAAAAGGGTCCGGGACTTGTTTCAAGCTTTAGGCGTATGGCGTTTCGGCATTCGGCGTAGAGATGTGAACCATCTCCATAGCCGACAATGTTAATTCGCCCCTCCAGCGTATCTCAGGCTGCTACAGCGTCGGGCGTAGGGCAACAAAACGCCTAGGTGTGAATGCAGCCTTAGAAGGTCCCAGCGATGTCAGGGCTAAGGGCCAGAATGGACTTTGCTTGAAGCGGTCTGCAGAACCTCCCTACAGGAGGCCTAGTCTTATTCACTGGATTGTGTCCAGAGGAAGCTAGATGGTGGTAGCTTTCCTGGGGACTCTGTGACTGTGTAGTGTTCTGGACAGTGCACTGGCAGTTGTGTATTGGCGCAAGGTGGTAACCAGATGCAAAAAAGACTTGTCCTATGGTCTTCAGCTGTAAGGCATTGAACTGTTTAACACCCACTATTACTCTAGGAGAAGATTGTCCTCTAATCTCTAAGGCCTCGTACACACGATCAAATCTGTCTGCTGGAAACGGTCTGCTAGACCGTCCCAGCAGACAGATTAGATTGTGTGTACGGGCGAGCCGACGGATTTGGCCACCCGACAGATTTCAAAGCATGCTTTGAAATCTATCGGATGGGAATCCGTCCGCCCGACATGTCTGCTGGTTAGTACACTTACCAGCAGACATGTCGTCTCGCACCGCCGCCGAATGGATTCGGCGCATGCGCGGAAGTGTTTTACTTCCTGGTGCGGTGACGTGGCGGCGTCAACGTCACCGCCACGTCATCGACACGTCAGCGTGCTGTCTGCTGGCAGGGATTTTGGTTTGCTCGTGTGTACACGCGAGCAAACCAAAATCCTATCAGACAGATTTGTTCAAATCGGTCGGTCCGACCGATTTGAACAAATAGATTGCCTCGTGTGTACGAGGCCTAAGTGTTGAGTATTTTGCTGTTCCCAATGCCCTGGACCCCTTTTCTGTTAAAGTTCTTTAAGCAAATAAACTCCCTAGGCTTAGACTGATTCATTGGAGGCAGGGTGTATGGACTGGTGCTTGAATAACTGGCAACCTCTGTACTATTATGGAAGATCCAACTATTACCAGCGGCCCCTACAGAGGTAGTGCTACATTGTCATACAGCATCGGATTCTTATATGCCAGCTGAATACCATGTTATCATATACCAGCAAGGTGTCACATTACTATTTACCAGGTCAATGCCATATTATTATATACCAGCACCGTGTTACATTCTTATAGACATATGCAATTAGTTTTATTCCGAATGAATTTTTTGTTAATTTGGAAAGAACGAAAACCAACAATTTGAAAGAACGAAAATCCAAAATTTTGAAAATCTGAAAATTTGAAAGAACGAAAATCCGAAAATAAGAACAAAAATCTGAAAGAACAAAAAACATTATATAATGATTAACCCCTTAATAACAGGCCATTTTTTTGCAATATGGCACTGCATTACTTAACTACTATTTATTTTTAATTGCGTAGTCATGCAACATTGTACCCAAACAAAATTGATGTCCTTTTTTCCCCACAAATAGAGCTTTCTTTTGGTGGTATGTGATCACCTCTGCGGTTTTAATTTTTTGCGCTATAAACAAAAAAAGAGCAACAATTTTAAAATAATAGTTATTTTTTAACTTTCTGCTATAAAACATATCAAATAAAAATATGTAACAAAAAAAATTGTCTTCATCAATTTAGGCCAATTTGTCTGCTACGTATTTTTGGTAAAACAAAAAAAAATCCAATTAGCGTATATTGATTGTTTTGTGCAAAAGTTATCGAGTCTACAAACTATGGGATAGATTTAGGGACTTTTTTTTACTATGAATGGTGCCGAACAGCAATTTTTAGCGGGACTGCGACATTGTTGCGGACACATTGGACACTAAGTGACACTTGTGCTTGTGGGGACCAGTGACACCAATACAGTGATCAATGATGAAAAAAAATGTGAAAGGAAGGGGAAAAAACTGCACTAGACCAAAAATATTTGAGTGATAAAGCTGCTAGCACACAAACAAAGTACAAAACAATAGTGAAACAGGAAGTGCAGCGCTAATGAGTTGTTATCAATGTTAAATTAACACAACAATGAGTATACAAATATGTATATGCAAGGGTATGAAAATAAAATCCAAAATGAGATAAAAAGTCTCAAAAGTGATGAAGGTGGGTGGATCACTCTAACGAGTAGATGCATTCACAGTTCAATACAAAAGTAGTGGGTGAATATTAGACATGTGCATTTGTTTTCGTTAGAATGCATTTTCGTCCGAAAATCTGTTTTTTTCGTTATCATTTTAACAAACGACAACGAAAGCGCAAGAAACGAAAACCGAAAGATCCAACATAAAAAATGCTTTATTTTCGTTTTCGTTGCGGTAAAAATTCGATATATTGAGATTCGACATTATAGGGAAAAGATTCGACATTATAGGGAAAAGATTCGACACTATAGAAATAATAGATTCGACATTACAGAGATTAGATTTTGATTTATGAGAAAATAGATTCGACATTATTACTAGTCATACAACATTAGAATTCTTGTAGGCGGAGTATTCGAACCGAAATGTACGATTCGACGTAAAGATTCCGATGAAAAAGTCTTATACGTAGTAAAGGTGATGTAAACCGTTCAAAGTGTTGAATGGTGTATATGAGTGGTAATCCTAGCTTGCACCTTCCACCAGAAAGACCAGTAATCGCAATCCACCACGTGATGCACCCAGCCCCAAGGGGTTAAACTCACCAGAAGCCTAATAAAAATGGGCCTTAAGTAAGATGTCTCATCAGCCACTTTATAATGGATCATCACCATCCAGCAGGATCAGCGGGTACGGGAGCTCCAAACCAGGTCATAAAAACAAGAACAGCAGCAAATAGTGTAATCCTGTTTATTAAACCAAGGTTTCCCATACACTAGAAGACCCCTTAAACCTAACTACGTACATCAATAACAATCAAAATAACTATGTAAAGTGACCCAAGAGGGCCCTATTACCGTTATTCAGCCGTCCAAAGGAAAGCGAGCATATCCCTGCAGACACTGCAGCAGTATCTAAATGAGGAGCGGAGATAGGTGAAGCGCACATGTCACCTCCGGGTTGCGGGAGGTTGTTGATCTCATCCTGGCGCATTTAGTCGCCTGACTTCAACAGAGAGCGTCATATATATAGGTACAGGTATAGGTACGTTGCTTCGCACAGCCAAGCCGCTCTGCCGCAGTATATGTGCGGTGGGCAGTCTGGAAGTAGTTAAATGATTACATGTATTAACCATTATTATAGTTGTTTTTATTATTAAGAAATAATAATAATACAAACTATAATAAAAGTTATAAACTATTAAATTATAGGTATTGGAATCTCCTTTCAAATTTGGCTGTTAGTGAACGTAACGAATACAAATTCATCCGAATTTCCGAATTATCGAAATAACGAATACTTCATCTTTATGAATGGAACATAATGAATTTGAATTTATTTAAATTATCAAAGAAACTAATACCGCATCTATAAGAATGGGACATAACTAATTGGAATTTTTTACAAATTTATTTGAAATAACTAATATTTATCCGAATTAATGATTTGAAAAATGAAAAAGAAAAACACAAATTAAACAAAAAATATATATTTTTTTCATTTTACTGCAGTGCACATGTCTGCATTCTTATATACCACTTCAATGCCATATTTTTTTATATCAGTGCCGTTGTCACTTACCTGACTGTAGAGCTTGATATGCAGAGGACGGCCTCTCTTACACCTCTGACTCGAGGCCCATGGTAGAGCAGACAGGAGGTGCAGGAGTGCAGAGTCGCACGAATCCCTGATGGAGCGCTGATAGTGGAGCCGAGGCAGCTGCAGGTGGGATGGAAGTTCAGCAGGACTCCCCCGGGCTGGAGAGAAGGCAGGTACAGGCAAGCCGGGTCATACACTGGTAGGCACGTTGGAGCAGATGCAAAGGCTGAAGCGTAGTCAGGATACAGGCCGCATCCATAATGGGCTGGCAACGAGTTAGCAGAGGGAGCAGGCAGATGCGGAGTCAAACAAACCGCATCAGGCGCTGGCAGAAAGTCAGGAGCAAGCCGGGTCAGGTAACCGCAACGGGTTTCAGATACAAGGCAACTGGAACACACTGGAATGCTGTAGAGCAGACAGCACAGAGTCTGGGTACTGGCTCAGTTTAAATAGCCTGTTGGGTGCCAAAAGACTATCACAGGGTGCCATATGATATACCAGCTTACTCACACATTATTATCTGTGCCATGTTATCAAAAATATCTAAAAATAATACTGACTGGCAGTGTTTGAGGCAACCATATCTCCCAATACATTATGAAGCCCAACATAATTGGGAAAGAATAAGAATCAGGATAGACAGCCATTTTGAAGTTGCAGTAACACTCAAGTCTAAATAATGCTGTCTTTAAGTACATTGAGCAGCTATAATTTTAAAAACTTTCACAGATAAAAAAAACAATAGTGGAAATGTGTGTACAGGTCATAAGACTTTTATGTGTCTAATAACTGAACATCTCTACACATGTTAATTTAAACCTATTAAAATTGCTTTTGTCCAGATGCTTTTGACTTTTCACTTGTTTTATTAAAGGCTTTTCAAATATATCTCTGGTTTTGTTTTGTCCTTTACCAAATGTCAGACACAAACCTTTCAAGAAATAATATGACTTCAGTTCACAGGCCATCAAAATGAAACCATGCAAGCACATATTAGTTTAAAATGTACAGTGTATATCAAATTTATTTCGTTTTCAGGTCAATTTACTACAAAAGAGAATTCTAAAAGACAAAATGAAACAATATACTCTCAAAAAAAGAACTTTGCATTAAATCAATACTAGGTATATGTACGCAACAATTAAGCCAATAATGGAAAAGGGGTCACAGTAAGGTGCTTATTTAATAACACAAAGAACAATGTGTACATTCAGGAACCCATGTCAACCAATCAGTCGTAGAGATGTCCCAAACTATTCGCCGGCGAATAGTTCCCGCAGACTCTGCATCAACTACGTAATTTTTCATGGGAGTTTTTTTCATGGATCCCCCTCCGCCATGCCACAGTCCAGGTGTTAGTCCCCTTGAAACAACTTTTCCATCACTATTGTGGCCAGAAAGAGTCCCTGTGGGTTTTAAAATTTTCTTGCCTATTGAAGTCTATGACGGTTCGCACGGTTCGCCCGTTCGCGAACATTTGCGGAAATTCTCGTTCGCCGTTCGCGAACGGAAAATGTTATGTTCGCGACATCTCTAATCAGTGGTTCTAAAGTGGAACTAAAGTTAAAACATAAACAGATGCAAGCAGGCGGGCTCTTTATTGCAATAGAGACATGAGACATGACCCATTATTTACAAGTTATGGCTCATTTACACTTGCTTTAACTTCAACACGCGTTATCAGCTAGTTTACACTTGCTTTAAAACAAGGCTTCGGACACGCTTTGTTAAAGTTCTCTGAACACCAGTCAAAGCTTCTGTCACTAAATAAAATGGTTAGCTTACAGTCCTGTTTACACCTACTTTTGCTTTGCTTTGCTTGGGCTTTGCTTCAAAAGTTATACCGCATTTTGCTTTAACTGTGCTTCAAAGCGTCTTCAAAGTCTCCATACAAGTCTTCAAAGTCTCCATACAAGTCTATGGCAAAGCTCATCGAAGCCCCACGAAGCCTCATCAAAGCTCCACCAAAGGCTCATCGATGCACCAAAGCAAAAGCAAGGTCTAAACAGGACTGTAAGATAACCAGTTTATTTTGTGACAGGAGCTTTGACTGGCATTCAGAGAGCTTTAGCAAAGCGTGTCCGAAGCCATGTTTAAAAGGAAGTGTACACTAGCCCTAACCCTAACACCTATAGAAAATGTAGGGTACCAATGTTTGTTGCCTTTTCATGGGTACAGTATTTTTAAGGCTTGACATGTTGGGCATCTATTTACTTGGCATAAACTAATCATGATTATTATTATATAGGACTTATTTAGCGCCAACAGTTTATGCAGCGCTTTACAAAAAAAAAGGGAGACAATACAGTTATAATACAATAAAATACAAGATGATTAGGAGGGCCCTGCTCAGAAGAGCTTACAATCTATTAGGGTAGGGCAAAATACTCTCTGTCAGAAAGGCCATTCAATTCATATTTTTTTGAGTTGATGTTAATCACTGCAGTCACATTCCAGCGAGATCCACACATGAGCAGGTGGTGAGTCTGTTTACTTCATGCATAGGCTCCATTAACACTCTGTGCTTTCGAATCAAATGCAGAATTCCAAATCGTAACGGCAATGATGGCACAACATAGGTTTGGGTACCATTATTCTTTAATGGTACCCCAAAATCAATAGGCTGGTGTTTGGGCTGACCGAATAGATGGTCCCCCTGTTGGCCGCTGTGGTTCTTTCTGCTGAACCCTAATCAGTGTAGGAGAATATAGTGATATAGGGACCGATGGGTGGAACCACAGTGGCCAGCAGGAAAAATGCTCTTTTACATACTTGGAATTGAATTGGCACTGAGAATTCTGCTACAGACTGAAGCAAACGAGCTGACAGCAAGTAATGGGCTTGGAGAATTATCCATTCACTTTTGGTCCTTGAAATCCAACAGGAAATGGGACAAAATCTCCCTACAGTGAGGCAAATTCCAATCTTAGACAGTTGTCACTGTAATGTATGTCCATTTATAAGATTTCTTCTTACCTTTTGGTCAGGTGACAACACTTCGGAGCCTATTCATTAAAAATTTGATTGGCAAATGTCTCATCATTTGTGCAAACATAACGAATAATAACCATAATGTTTGCAATATATGTGTAATAGATTCTTTGTTGCACTTTGTCAGACCATGTGTAGAAAAAAGGCTAATCACACATTCGGAATTTCTGACAAGAAAACCATGGATTTTTTCCCCGCGGAATGTTGGCTCAAACTTGTGTTGCATACACACGGTCACACAAATGTTGTTGGAAATTCGACCGTCAAGAGCGCGGTGACGTACAACACTATGATGAGCCGACAAAAATTAGGTACAATGATTCCGAGCATGCATAAGATTTTTGCGCGTCAGAATTGCATACAGACGATCAGAATTTCCGACAAGAACTTTTGCTGTTGGAAAATTTGAGAACCAGCTCTCAAATTTTTGCTGTCGTAAACTCCAACAGCAAATGTCCGATGGGGCCTACACACAGTCGGAATTTCTGACCATAGGCTCACATCAAACGTTTCTTGTCAGAAATTCAGATTGTGTGTACGCGGCATAACACTATAGGCTAAAATCATTTGGCCAGCAGGAGAAATAATATAAAGAGACTTCTGCTCCCAGTAGAGTCTATGGAGAGTCCTATATAAACGGCCATTCGTTTAGCAAATGAACCTCCAGCTACAGTATGAACCGATACATTTAGCAGTGGTATTGTTACCACTGCTAAACCTAGGTATACATACAGTAATGAGGTTTTACATTCATTCAGCAAGCTGATCGATACAAAATGAACAGGTTCCCCATCCACATACAAGCGATGTGGATGAAAGAATCTTCCCCACTGTACTATTGTATTCCAACAGCAGGACTTCTCTGCTCTCACAATACATCAATCAGGGTCGCAGTGACTGATCGCATTAAGGATTTCCAACAGTCCTGTGCAACAGAAGTCGATCTACTAATTGACTTCTGTCGAACAGTGGGGCCCACACAAAGATTGAAATTTGGCTAGTCCCTGTTGAGCCAGACACATTTTGATCCATGTGTATCCACCCTAAATCTGACAGATTCCTCCTGGTTGTTAAGGTAGCTGGATCCTGAAAGCCGTCTGGATGAGTGGGCCTCCTAGACCCCTCCACCCCCACCACTGTGTTGCTAACTAAGAGGAGTGCTGAGCAGTATGTCCTTTAGCCGGATTCTGTAAACTCTCTTCCCTGCTGTACTGCTGGAGTGGTTTTGTGTAAATACCCCCTGTTCACACAGTGAAAATGTGTGAGGCTTTGGTTTTCAATACACAGAATTCCCTGCAAACAGAAGGAAAGGAGGACTGGCTTTTCTTGGGCATTTTAAGACTGAGTGGTGTCTTTTGCAAATGGGAACTGCAGCATTCATCAGTGTCTCATCTGCTGGGTCCCAGATGGGGCACAGACATACTCCTGTGTTCTGTGCCTACATCAGTTACAGAGGACTGAGCCACACAGGGAGTGCAGCCCAGAGAGACAGAGAGTGCAGATCTGTTGCTGGGGTCTGTGCACTACTCTGGGGCCAGAGACAGAGGGACCCATTACCATGTGTCCACAGGCAGGAATAACTATTGAGAGTTTCCACACTGAGACTGAGCCTTGTGAGGACCCAATCAGGAGGACCAAGTTACCAGGGACCTGATTCTTAAGGACAGCAGACCACCAAACAAGCTGTCCTTAAGCTGCATGCAGTCTTAATATGAGACCAACACATGCACCACCGTACAGACAGGCCCCAGTGTTAGCTGGCTCAAATTTATTAAAAAAGGCACCAGGTACTTTACTGCCTTGCCCAGGGGTACCCCTCTCAAAAATATTTATGTCCACCCAATTTTAGGGATACAATTGCAGGGTGCAATTTGGGACACTTTTCTTTGATTGGTCATTGCCAAGAGTTACATTGGGACTTTTAATTGTGATGTTCACACTATTTTTAATTAGGCTGTATACTATACTAGTTAATGTGGTTTAATCTTATTGTGGACTAACTTAATTGCCACATTTATGGCTAGTACTTACGGTATTTAGTTCAACGTATTATTTGACCTGAATATTGGTTTGTGCATTGAGTTTACCTTGCCTTTTCATAATACATTTACTTTATTTATTTTGTTCCTCCATTCCAAATTGGCTCATCCATGTCTTTATGGACCTTGTTTGTGCACTGGTGGGCAGTCATGTTAGAACAGGAAGGGTCCATCCCCAAACTGTTCCCACAAAGTTGGGAGCATGACATTGTCTTTCCTGGAACAAAAGGGCCAAGCCCAACCCCTAAATGACAACCCCACACCATAACCCCCAATCCACCAAATGATTTGGACCAGTGCACAAACCTAGGTCCGTAAAGACATGGATGAGCGAATTTGGGGTGGAGAAACTTGACTGGCCTGCACAGAGTCCTGACCTCAACCTTATAGAACACCTTTGGGATAAATTAGAGTGGAGACTGCAAGCCAGGCCTTCTCATTCACATCAGTGCCTGATGTCACAAATGTGCTTCTTGAAGAATAGTTACACATTCTACACATTCCTAATCCTTGTGAACAGTCTTCCCAGAAGAGTTGAAGCTGTTAAAGCTGCAAAGGGTGGGCCAACTTAATATTGAACCTTACAGACTAAGACTGGGAAGCCATTAGAGTTCATGTTCATGTATACTTTTGGCAATACAGTGTATATCAAGGTGTGTCAGAGAGGACAATGTTGTTTACAGAGTCATGGCAGAACAGAGAACCCATTATACCAAGTGGCTCCTGCATGGGTGGGAACTACATTAGGGAGCCGGCACCTAACATTTTGGATTTCCCTTTACTTTTTCTGTCTTATTAAAAATGGTCATCAGGCAAATAGAAAAGGTGAATCTTTCCAGTGGACAGCAATAACATTTTGAAGGGTTCAACCCTTCCCCTTATTTACCCAAAACCAAAAAAAGTATTGCCTATACATACATTTTAACACAATGAACATTAGAGTGGTACTAAATGAAGAAGGGTTTTTACCCTAATGCAATGAGTGTTCAGTGCTCTGCTCTCTCTGTTCTCACTGGATATGGCGCTGTTGGATCCTGCTGTCAATAACAGCCTGTTAGGAGGGAGTGGGGGGCAGGGCCGACCTTTGTTGTTTGTGTCAATGGAAACACAAAGTACGGCTCAGGATTGTGCACACACGAATGTACCCATAGCAAGGGGCTTGCTATGGGGGCACTCAGAGCAGGGAAGGAGCAATGAGCGCCTCCTGGGGACCCTAAAAGAGGAAAATCAGAGATGCTCTGTGTAAAACCATTGCACAGACCAGTTTGTTATTTTAAAGCAAATTCTTTTACAATCACTTTAAGGCCCTGTACACACGGCCAGGAATCCCATCAGGAAAAAATCGTTGGTTTTCCTGATGGGATTCCTGGCAAGCTTGCCATGCATACAGACAGTCGGGATTCTCGGCTGTTTTCCTGATGGGAAAACTGCTAGGGAGCATAAACACGGCCAGGATCCCCAGCCAAATGCTCTCCTGGCAGTTTTCCTGCTGGGAAAACTGTCCGTGTGTATGAGGCTTTATGCACAAAAGAAAGCAAAAAGGTGTGCATGGTCCCTCAAACTTATAATAGTTTATGGTGCTTTATTAGTTGTTGCACCTTGTAATCCAATATCAATGCAGAGCTGCCAAAAGACAACAACTCCCACAGTGCTGGCTACATACCAGACATAAAGTAGACAGCTGATAGCATACAGCTGTACATTTAGCTATTAATTTCCACTTCAATTATTTTATTGAATAAATATGATACCATTTTCTGCAAGTTCACTTAATGCTACAACAAACTTTTATGCGACACCTGCGTAGGTGACATTGATTTTGATGTCGATATTCAGCTGCTTGACTTTGTTATCTGAAATAAGCATTATAAAAATCAAACTTTGATTTTGCTTCACAAGTGTAATGTACGGTGCTGGGCTAATGATGAGATGTGCTCAATTAGTTCAGGTCACTGTGTCTGTGTTCTTGCAAATTAAATTGTCTATTAAACATTACTAAAATATGTTTTAGTAACATATGAACAGATGGAACCTGTTCTATCAGCCATAGTGCATGATGAGCAATATTTAAACCTAGGTGAAAAATAAATAATATAAAGCGGATCATGTATAATAATCAAATTATAAACACTATATATGTAAATAATATTGTATTTCAAGTTAATGGAATTACATAGCAGAGTTACTAGATTTACTGCAGCATTCCACACTCCCCCCAACTTTATTTTTGTAAATTTTATTATAGAGCTGCCATTTGGATTGTAGAGTGGAGAATGGGAAACACATTTCATCTTCATTGTGTACTACTTAAGTCTGACAAAATTTCAAAAAGAAAAATGTGTATTTGTTGCTTTCCTGGCGTAAATAGGCAGAAAGGAGATTTATAAATTACACATTACATGACAAGCAGGCCAGAATTTTGTCTGGAACTGGGTTTTATTAATCATTCAGCTTTTACTGAATGCTCCACTGAATCACCACTATAGACAGGTCAAACACATTAAAGCGGAGTTCCGGTCCCCCAAAAAATAAAATAAAAATTAACGACTGCTCTGTAATTTTTAAAACCTGGAAAATAACATTTCTAACATGGCATATTTTATTGCTCTTTTACTTTCTTGAAAAATAATCTTTTACTCACAGATCTCGGAAGCAGGCAGGTTCCATTTTGGCTGTGGGCATCTGAAGCTGTTCTGTGTTCATTTCCTGGACTCCGTTCGAGAAGCGGGTGGGAGGGGTTGCTGCTAAAGTTGTTAAGCGGGGGGGTTTGGGTGCTGCCGCCGAACGAGAAAAAAAGTTGTTAGGCGGGGGGTTGCTGCTGCTGCCACCGAACAAGCACTTGTACGCCGCTGGGAGACCTCCTCTTCCACCGCTGGGAGATATGGTAGCGGGTGCTGTCAAGCCGTCACCTCATCCCCCCCCCCCCCAGACGGCCGTGTGGGAGGAGGTGAGCTGCGGGCTGTCTGAATGTTTTATTCCGCTCGCACCCTCCTCCCTTTCGCCTGTCATTAGCCATTCACGTCATCTGCAAATAACGCGAGATCTCGGCAGTAGGTGATATCCCAGAAAAACCCTTGCAATCGCCTAGGCTATTAGGGGCGGAAGTCAAGAAGAAATAAAGGTAAAAAGGTATTTCTAAGCAGAAAAATAAATAAATAAATGCCAATGTGAAAAAGATTTGGTTAGGACATTGAATATAGATTAAGTTAAAAAAAATGGGTGGAACTCCTCTTTAAAGTGTTACTGAAATAAAAAAATAAAAAATAATAAAAATAACAAACATGTTACTCTCCCCCAGATCCTCCTCGCCTATCCTGGCTCCTCCTCTTCTTTGTGCGTCCCCATAGAAAACACCTTGCAATGGAGGCACACAGTGTCTACACAGCCATTAATGTCTAAACTGCTAGCAACAAAAGGGAAAATGTCCAAATTGGGTCCACATTGTCAATATTTTGTGTGGCCACCATTATTTTCCAGCACTGATTTAACTCACTTGGGCATGGAGTTCACCAGAGCTTCACAGTTTGCCGCTGTATTCCTCTTCCACTCTTCCATGATGACACCACAGAGCTGGTGGATATTAGAAACCTTGCACTCCTCCACCTTCCATTTAAGGATGCCCCATAGATGCTCAATAGGGTTTAGATCTGGAGACATGCTTGGCCAGTCCATAACCTTTTACCCTCAGCTTCTTTAGCAAGGCAGTGGTTGTCTTTGAGGTATATTTGGGGTTGTTATCATGTTTGAATACTGGCCTGTGGCCCAGTCTCCAAAGGGAAGGGATCATGCTCTGCTTCAGTACATGTTGGCATTCATGGTTCCTTCAATCAACTGTAGCTCCTCAGTACTGGTAGAACTCATGCAGCCCCATTCCATGACACTCCCACCACCATGCTTGACTGTAGGCAAGACACACTTTTTGTACTCCTCATTTGATTGCCACCACACATGCTTGACACCATCTGAACCAAATAAGTTTATCTTGGTCTCAACCTCTGTATATGACGCTGCACTCAACTTCTTTGGTCAACCATGGCGAGGCCTGCTCTGAGTAGAACCTGTCCTGATAAACCACTGTACTGTATGGTCTTGGCCATCGTGCTACAGCTCAGTTTCAAGGTCTTGGCAATCTTCTTATAGCCTTCATCTTTATGTAGAGCAACAATTTTTTTTCAGATCCTCAGAGTTTTTTGCCATGAGGTGTCATGTTAAACTTCCAGTGACCAGTATGAGAGAGTGAGAGCAATAACACATAATTTAACACACCTGCTCCCCACCTGAGACCTTGTAACAGGGGAGAGAAAATGGCTAAATTGAGCCCAATTTGGACATTATCACTTAGGAGTTTACTCACTTTTGTTGCCAGTGGTTTAGACATTAATGGCTGTGTGTTGAGTTATTATTGAGGGGACAGCAAATTTAAACTGTTATATAAGCTGTAAACTCACTACTTTACATTGTAGCAAAGTGTAATTTTTTCAGTGTTATCACATGAAAAAATGTAATAAAATATTTGCAAAAATGTGAGGGGTGTACTCACTTTTGTGGGATACTGTATCTAAGAACCTGTAGTAGCAGTCCCAGTCCATTTAGCATTAGCAGCCTCTTGCACTTAGTTCCCTTATGGCACTTGCACAACTAATAGTCCACAGCAAGGTTAACTAATAGTCTGCAGCAAGGTTTTTACTCACAGGTAGATCCTTAGTGAGGGAGATTCTTCTCCAGACACAGGATTTCAGTGAAGTGCCCTCCAGGAAATCTAATCCTTAAGCACTGTTCCCTAGGCCCACAGCCCAACATCTGCTGAGGCCCACACTGCAGCTTCTGATCTTTAGTGGAGCTGCCTCCAGTGGAAGCAGCCCCAATAGAACCCGGAACACACACTTGAGAGAAAGAATGATCTACTCAGGCCTCCTATACATTTATCACATCCACATCCACCTTCTGGATCCCTTCTTCCAGGGATTGACTGGGGCATGATAAAAACTCAACTGATCTTAGTATCTCCCAGCTCTATGCTATAGAAACTTCTTTCAGAGGTAGGCAGAAGTAATCAAATTCTCAGCCCTGAACAAACCAACACGATAAATTACTGCTCCAATCACTACCGTGAAACCAAAGACTAAATTTACCTAGCAGCCTAACTAGAGGGGGGCACTACACATCTACAGTAAATACACATATTAAATACATATATTGGAATCCATTTTACTGGTCTTTATTACAGGAAACTACTGTACAGAGGCATAGTGCATGAGGTTATTTGTGCTGCATCACTGCACAGATCTGGAAGAAATACTCAAAAGAAAAATAAGATTCATGACTCCTGTATTTAGACAATGCTTCTTTAGCCCTGATTTTGACATAAGACGTCTCCTCCCCACCTCCACTACATGGCTGAACAGTAAAAGGAGAAGCAACTCGCTGATGCACTCATCTCTTTGCCTCTCTGTGCTTTCCTCCTATCAGCATGCTTCTAATTTTAGAAAGTATTACTTTACATAAAGGGTAGCTGATGCTTGGAACAGGTTTTCAGCTAAAGTAATGAGTCAGTCAACAGTCAATGGATCCAAACATGTTGGGAAGCAGATATATCAATACTCAGACAAGACAAAAAAAGTTAGCAAAAGTTAAGTAAATTAATTTTAAAATATATGTATACCGAACCTCTTGCTTTCTTTTTCCTTTCTCCATCGTTTTTCCTCTCAATCTGTTATCCTTCTGACTAAATTATGTTTGGGCACTTCCTGAGCCTACTTGTTTAAATTTTGTAAAAGTTACTTGATATTGGAAGACTGTAATATGAACACCTTTAGGATTAGGATCGGCAAATAATAGACCGAAAGTAATGTGCATTATATATTTATACTGTATATCCTGTATTGATATCCTATTGCATAACAATTGTATACCAGTTAACCTCTATATATGATTCTTATTTTTATATATGCTGCAAATTCGTTTACTTCCTTGAATTTTTCCAAGAAAAATGTATTGTTAAAAATAAATAAATGAGGCTGACTCGATGGAACACTTGGTTTTATTTCTGCCATCGCTCATTTATGTTTGTATGCCTGCCTGGCAGCAAAACCTGGCTATACACTTGTAGGAAACAAACAAAAACAAATCTCCTGCGCTCCGGTATCTCTTGCTATGGGGTGGTGTAATCCAATTACACGGTATCTTCTAGAGTCTTGCTGCCCTCCTCAGAATCGTGGGAATTCATGAAACTAGGAGCAAAAAGAAAAAGAACGGAGGGCGCACCGACCTAGTGTGATACCGTTTGGGTAACTTTTATTAAAATATTAAAATCAATCATTATACTCACAATTTGAGTTTTAAAATAGAGCCTTGAAAGACAGCACAGCAACAAGACACAGCAACACCAGCAGACTATGATAGGAGCATATATATGTGGGGGACCACTACAGTCCACCAAGCTCTGAAGAAAGGGGTACGCCCCTGAAACGCGTCAGCTCTGAAAACATCGATTGTAGACTCAAGTGACTATCATAGTCTGCTGGTGTTGCTGTGTCTTGTTGCTGTGCTGTCTTTCAAGGCTCTATTTTAAAACTCAAATTGTGAGTATAATGATTGATTTTAATATTTTAATAAAAGTTACCCAAACGGTATCACACTAGGTCGGTGCGCCTTCCGTTCTTTTTCTTTTTGTTTATACACTTGTAGAACTTATTTCAACATTTTTTGTTTTAAGAACATTCGTTTTTTTAATCGTTATCGGGGTCAAATAAATGTTCATTTTCAACCACAGTGATAAGAACATTCAAAGAAGCAGGATGGAAAGTTTTCTTGAAAGAACAAATTTCTAATATTATATATGGATTTTGTTTGGGAAACAACATTCCTTCCAAAATCGAATGCTAAAAGCGAATACAATTTTGAAGTACTTTTTCATGAAAAGTACTTCAAACATTGAATATAGAGAGAATTTGTACAAATGCATGTACGAACGTTAATTTGAAAATCTACTATGTTTAGCCAGCTTAAGATGACATCCACCAACAAAAGAAAACTCATACAATGAGAGTGAAGTTCAGTTTTTTGTTGTAAAATTCAGGTTTATTCCGATGTTGAATATCTCCTTATGAGTTCAAAAAGGAAAGGACATCCCTGGACATGGTAGATTGGAAGACATGATTTGCCACTGACCAATAGAAAATAAATACTCCTGCATAAGAGAGAATTTAATCCTCTAGAACCTAATGCATTTCAAATACATGTTATTTTTCTACCATAACATCTTTAATCACCCGTTCCTCTTTGAACCCATAATAAAATATGTATGATTCAATTTGTCAAAAATAGAAATACTAACCTAAAAATGCAAACTGTTTTTCCAGCTTAAAATGCTTTTCACATCTGATGTCGACACAGACATTAAAGGGAAACTACTCAGTTAGGAACCTGCTTTGAAATAAACACGTGGGTGCAAACTGCTGAGTGCTTGTGTTTCTAAGGTTAATCTGACTTTAGGGAATTCTGTTTTCCTTTTTTTGACAATGCCACATTTTATTTCCGTAAACTTGCAAAAACTCCTGTGTGTAAATAAATATTGCATATTTACTGTACGTGGCATATATGTGCATGCAACATACAACGTAAAAAGAAACAGAAACTAAACAGTTCAGCATATTTGTGTCATTATATTTCTAGGTTAAAGCCCTGCAGGCATACCATAATAGCTAGATTTTAATTGTAATAAAGGGAGATAAATTGTATGAGTGGAGATAAATTAATCATGTTGTTAAAAGGAGCTATTCTTTATGAGTAGGATTTATTAAGCATTCTGAATATATGGGGTGGGTTTGATTGTTTGGGGAATACAGTGCCTTGAAAAAGTATTCATACCCCTTGAAATTTTCCACATTTTGTCATGTTACAACCAAAAATGTAAATGGATTTTTATTGGGATTTTATTTGATAGACCAACACAAAGTGCCACATAATTGTGAAGTGGAAGAAAAATGATAAATGGCTTTCAAATTGTTTTACAAATAAATATCTTATAGTGAATATAGGGGGCGCTGTGTAGAAACTGTTAGTGCTTAAATATATTTTGTACACATTAACATTTAAATCAATAAATCTCAGATGAAAAAAGTCCTGTTTGAAAGGACATGTGTAAATATTAAAAAAACGTAGTCCCAAATGAAAAAAGTTTTGGAAAAAAAAGTCCAGTGACAAAATATTGATTAAGGTAAACAGTAAAACATAAAAGCATTTAGAACTAAAAGTCCCAAAGTCCAATGAAAAACAGTAGCAGCGCTGCTTCCAAACAGGTGTTTGAAACACTTCTATATGTCAAGCGAATATAGGAAATCAATGATAGTGCAGGTGGTTGAAAACAGAAAACAGTCCTTAATTAGTGCTCCTTTCACCAAGTGGGGGGATATTAATTCCCCTTTTGGGGATGCACTCACCACAAATATGGAAAAAAAGAGCGTGGAATATATATCCGTGTTTGATCGTTGAAGTTGCACTCTCCACCAGCAAGTATGTTCAATAAAACCGCAATCACATATAATGGAAAAAACTCATATAGTGTGATATTGTTTATTGAGCCCAAAACCTCCCCTTATAAAATGGGTGTACCACAATATAAAATAATCAAGCATATAAGATCATATCAGTACTGTGCCTGTGTCTGTATGCCTCTCCTGGCTGAACAGTGAAGCTGCTGCTGATGTTTCACTTCTCTCCTGTTCCTGGTCCCGGGGGCTGTACAGAGTGTTTGGTCAGTTAATAAGCCTCACGTTCTGACACGTTACGTCAATGGTTGACTTCCTCTGAGGGCGCCTTCAGCAGCTTCACTTTACCTTAATTGTTGTTTTTTCAAGCAGCAGCTGCAATTTATACATATCTGACAGTCTGTGGCCAAATATCTTTATTGTGCAATCCTAAAGCGCTGAGCGGTGCTAATTTTGAAGGAAGGGCGTTACTAGTACTCTTTTAAACAAAATATTGATTGCAAGGTGTTGTGATTCAAACAAATTATGAGATAAGTCCTTCACCAGATATACGACACCCAAAGTGAACGATGATAAGATCTGCTTAGCAGATGTATTTGACTTCTTTGGTTAGAAAGAAAGCCAAATGTCGCCTTGACAGAATAGTGCCTGCTCACATAAATGTTTGGCTTGGAGATATGTACTGTACCTTCCTCCTCAGAGTTGCAGACGGTCCGGTTGGCCTGCAACTGTCACACAGGAGTATGAACCTTATTTCCGTAGGCGTATGGAATTAACTGTGGCTGGCAACTGTGTTTTATGGGGAGACCGAGTGATCATTCCACAGACCCTCCGGAGACACATTCTGGACTTGCTACATACTGGTCATCCCGGGGGCACTCGTATGAAACAAAAGGCCAGAGGCTATGTGTGGTGGCCAAACCTAGACTCAGATATCGCAACATATGTGAATGCTTGTGTTGGATGTGCACAAACGGCAAGAGACCCTCCTCGAGGGTGCGCCCAGCCCTGGACTTGGCCCACGGTTCCTTGGTTTCGCCTACACTTGGACTTTGCAGGCCCGATCAGAGGACACACCTTCTTGATCATAGTGGACGCCCATTCAAAGTGGCCTGAGGTCATTCCTGTTACTCAGCCAACGACTAAGGCAACGGTTTCCATACTGTTACATCTCGATGCTACGTTTGGATACCCCAGAGAAATCGTCACGGACAGCGGTGCACAATTCACCAGTCAGGAGTTCCAGCGTTTCCTGACTGCCCACAACATCAAGCACAAGTTGACCGCACCTTACCACCCAGCTACAAATGGTCAAGCAGAGAGGTTTGTGCAGACTTTCAAACGCTATTTCAAAGCTACAGTGGCTGCAAGTAAACAACAGTCTCTGTCACCCCAGCAGCTGGACTCCTTCCTTTCTGCTTACAGAAACACACCACATGCAACCACTGGGAAAACTCCAGCAGAACTCCTTCTGGGTCGGCAGCCATGGACTGTTTTGGATATGCTCCGCCCTCAAACAGTCCAGGAACATGTACTGCAGTCCCAAGACAAGATGGTCAAACACAATGAGCTTCCCGGATTCACAGCCCAACAAAAGGTATGGGCCCGATCTTATGGGTCTTCCAACACCCGTTGGCTTCCTGCTGTCATTGCAGAGACTTTGGGACCCAAGATGTACAAAATCCACCTGGAAGATGGTTCCATTTGCAGACGTCATGCGGACCAACTGCGTCCTCGTTCTCAACTGCCCGAATCCCTGATGCCGGCTGAACCACCAGTGTCTCAAGGATCTGCTCCCAGCGAATCAGGATGCACAGAGACTGATGATTGTGGGGACTCTGAACTTTTGAACTCAGCTCCAGCAGAGCCCTCCAGCTCTGGTCCGGAGGTCTGTTTACCCTCTGAGTTGGGGGATCCCTTCATGGCCCCGCTGGTACCCATTCCGGCCAGCCCTGTTTCCTCTGGTCCCGAATCGCTGGATGCCCGGCCTCAACGTCACTGTCGCCCTCCTGACCGGTTGCAGTTGCAAGAGCGGTTACAAGACTTTCGACGGGGCCGACGGAAGTGATTTGATGACATATTAACCCCGCAACTGTCCCTCTAAGCTTGAAGTCCTGTAATTTTCCTGTGTTTGGAGGACTGTTACTGGACAGTTATCAGTTAATGTTTTGTTTCTGTTATGGTTTTATTGTGTTTTTTTTTTTTTTTTTTTGAGGGATGGATGGAAGGTGTTATACCTGAAGGGTTCCACATGTACTGGCACTTTAAGGCTGGCTCCGCCCAGCAGTGATGACAAGGGTCAAGGGGTACAGTGGCCATCTTAGAGTGTGCTCATGTAGGAAGCAGATAAGATGTACTGTCCTGAGATGCATGTTGCAGTGTACCCAAGATGTACAAAATCCACCTGGAAGATGGTTCCATTTGCAGACGTCATGCGGACCAACTGCGTCCTCGTTCTCAACTGCCCGAATCCCTGATGCCGGCTGAACCACCAGTGTCTCAAGGATCTGCTCCCAGTGAATCAGGATGCACAGAGACTGATGATTGTGGGGACTCTGAACTTTTGAACTCAGCTCCAGCAGAGCCCTCCAGCTCTGGTCCGGAGGTCTGTTTACCCTCTGAGTTGGGGGATCCCTTCATGGCCCCGCCGGTACCCATTCCGGCCAGCCCTGTTTCCTCTGGTCCAGAATCGCTGGATGCCCGGCCTCAACGTCACTGTCGCCCTCCTGACCGGTTGCAGTTGCAAGAGCGGTTACGAGACTTTCGACGGGGCCGACGGAAGTGATTTGATGACATATTAACCCCGCAACTGTCCCTGGAAGCTTGAAGTCCTGTAATTTTCCTGTGTTTGGAGGACTGTTACTGGACAGTTATCAGTTAATGTTTTGTTTCTGTTATGGTTTTATTGTGTTTTTTTTTTTTTTTGAGGGATGGATGGAAGGTGTTATACCTGAAGGGTTCCACATGTACTGGCACTTTAAGGCTGGCTCCGCCCAGCAGTGATGACAAGGGTCAAGGGGTACAGTGGCCATCTTAGAGTGTGCTCATGTAGGAAGCAAATAAGATGTACTGTCCTGAGATGCATGTTGCAGTGTACAGCCTGTACTGAATAAACATCCATTGCTCCAGACCAGAGTCTTGTGTCTCTCACAACACACAGGACATCACATTTTGTGTCTTTGGTTCAGAAGAAAGCAGCCATCTTCCTCTCTCTCGATCTGGATGCCAAGGTAATTCTTTATGTTGCCAAGGTCTTTGGTGTCAAAGTGCTGATTTAGTTTTTCCAGTATTTCTGCTTCATCCCTTTCTTGCTCAAAGCAAATCAGGATATTATCCACATAAATAAGCATATAGACCCATCTGTTTGCCAATTTCTTTGTGTATAAGCAGGGGTCTGCTTTACTCCTTACAAAGTTTTGATGTGTAAGCACTTCATTTATTTTTATATTCCAAGCTGCTTGCTTTAGACCATATATACTCCTGCACACTAGGTCTGACCTATGTTCATCTTTGAACCCTGGCAGCTGTTCCATGTAAATTTCTTCTGTTAACTCGCCATGTAGAAACGCAGTTTTCACATTAAAATGTTTCACTTGCATTTTCCTTGTGACGGCTACTGTCAGTAAAGTCTGTATTGTAGTGTGCTTGACTACTGCCACAAGCGTGTCATCATAGTCCTCTCTGTATTTTTGATAATAGCCCTTGGCTACTAGTCTTGCTTTGCATTGTTCAATTGTGCCATCTGCATTGTATTTCACTTTAAAAGTCAATTTACAGCCTATGGCTTTCCTTCCGGGTGGTAGTTCTGTAAGTGTCCATGTTTTAGTGTCATACATGGATTTTATCTCTTTCTCAGCAGCCTTTATCCATTTACTTGCTTCTTGTTCTGAAAGATGAGGTATGTCTTCCCAGGTTGCAGGTTCATTGATACTGGCAGTACTTGCTTTGTATGAGAGACGTACAGGTGGTTTACCTTTGTTTTCTCTTGTTGAACATCTCGGTTTTGTGTCTGAGCCTTCTTGTGTCTGCTCTTCAGTACTGGTGGAGTCTGCACTCACTTCAACTGTTTGTTCAGAAGTTACAGAGATGGGCTGGTCAATGTCAGTTTTCTCTTCTATTCTTGCTCCTACTGTTGTCATTACATTGTCTCTTAAATCTTCAAAAAAAGTTATGCTGTTGCTAATGGTAACCTTGTTTGTTTGGGGATTTAGGATTCTGTAACCCATGACATTGTCACTGTATCCAACAAAGATACCTTCAAATGCTCTGTTTTGGAGTTTGGTGAGTTTTTCTTCAGGTATGTAGATGAATGCTTTGCATCCAAAAACTCTTAGGTGTTTTACACTTGGCTTCTCATTGTGCCATAGTTCATATGGAGTTTTCTCCACTGTCCTGGAAAGAAGTCTGTTCTGCAAATATGTAGCTGTCATAGCTGCCTCACCCCGGTATTTTTGTGGTAGTCCAGAGTCTGTCAGTATACATCTGATCATTTCAGTCAGAGTTCTGTTCTTTCTTTCAGCTACTCCATTTTGTTCTGGTGTATATGGGACTGTATTTTGATGTTCTATTCCATTCTGTTTTAAGTACTCTTGTATCTTACATCCTGCTAATTCACCTCCATTATCGCTCCGAAGTATGAGAGGCTTCCTCTGAAACTTGTTACTGGTCTTTATTATATAGTCTTGAAATGTGTCAAAAATGTCACTCTTGTCTTTCATTAGGTAAGTGACTGTGTATCTTGAATAGTTGTCTATGAAAGTAACTATGGGCCAGATTCAGCAACACTTGCGCTGGAGTATTTCGATATGCGCCGCGTAACTGTGAAGATGCGCCGTCGTTTCTATGTGCCCGTACCCACCAAACTAGATGCGCCCAATAACGGGCCATTTGCGACCGGCGGAACGTTCCGACGCCAGAGTATCGTCAGCGCTTAATTTCGCTTGGCGCATCAGTCGCGCCTATTGATTTCCCCTGCAAATATGCAAATGAGGGATTTTTCCCAATTCACGAACGGATTAGCACCATACGCTGGCTACATGCGCCGCGCGTATCTCGTCCGTCCGGCGCAAAGTTATTTCTACAAAAGGCTGCTTTATCTTTACTCCAGACGGTCACAGGTCAGCAGGAGAGCAGCTACAGCAGCGTTACCGACGATAAGAGCTAGCTGAGCCCCCCCACTTGCAGGACAACACCTCTGTCCATGCTTGTCTGTCAAATTTTACAGCCATGGAGGAAGACATCATAGGTCTCCATAGCCGAGATGACGGCTGACAGCTCCTGGCCTTTAGAGTTCAGCTTTCTCCTGTGTGTTTGCGGGGAACGGGAGCAGCCATCTCAGAACAAAAGTAACATCACTGCGGGGAGGGGGAGCAGGATATACTTTAGTGCCGGAATGGCGCTTCTACGGGCGCATTTAACCACTTAAGACCCGGACCAATACGCTGGTAAATGACCCAAGGTGCTTTTGCGATTCGGCACTGCGTCGCTTTAACAGACAATTGCGCCATCGTGCGACGTGGCTCCCAAACAAAATTTGCGTCCTTTTCTTCCCACAAATAGAGCTTTCTTTTGGTGGTATTTGATCGCCTCTGCGATTTTTATTTTTTGCGCTATAAACTAAAATAGAGCCACAATTTTGAAAAAAAACACAATTTTTTTACTTTTTGTTATAAAAAAAATCAAATAAACAAAATTTTAGTAAAACATTTAGGCCAAAATTAATTCAGCCACATGTCTTTAGTAAAAAAAAAAATCGCAATAAAAAAAAAATAGCTACCTAGCGGGAACAGCGACACTAATACAGCGATCAGAAAAATGATCGCTTAGTGACGCTGGCAATAGGGAGTGAAAGGGTTAACTAGGGCGGTGATCAGGGGGTTAAAACTTTATTAGGGGGGGTGGGGGGGCTATCCTGAACCTAACACTAACTGTTTTTTACACTGCCTGTCACACTGACACTAAATGCAGTGATTAGATCACTGCATTCAGTGACACTGTGACAGGGGGTGGGGGGGGGCGATCACAAGGGGTTAATATGCCTATGTGAGTGTGTGTCAGTGTTGTGTTGGTGCACACTTACTTGTGATGTCTTCTCTCATCAGCAGCGCTGGGAAACAGCGATGCGATGAGAGATTACATCATTTCCTCCGTCCTGACACGATGGGAGCGCGCTCCCATTGGCTGGGAGCGATCGCGGGGGGGGCGGAAATCACGGACATCCGCCCGCTCGTCGGCGATCGCTCCCAGAGGCAGGGGGACCCCCGCACGCCGCGGAGGGGGTCCCGATGGGACCCCCGAACCGCACGAAGGCGGGGACGTAAATTTACGCCCTTGTGCCTGTACGAGCCATTCTGTGGCCGTTTATGTGCGTGCGGGGGTCCTTAAGTGGTTAAACGCCCAATGGAAGGCATTGCACTGACGTTTCCCGTGAAGTGGTGCCGACGGAAGTTGTGAGCATGCGCACAAAGGGGCGAGTGGAGCCTCACTCACTGCGCATGCTCCGTGGTTGATGCGCTGAACGTAAGCCTCTGCGCTGGACTCCGCCCATCATTTACATATGATCACACCCACTTCCCCTTGCGTCGGGTTACGCCAGCGCATTATCGTTACTCTGGCGCAAGTTTACGCGCAACTGCTATGTGAATAACAGTACTTGCGCTGAAAGGGTCGTCAGAGTAACGTAAATGAGAAGCGTTACTCTGGAGCAAAGATGCTCTCATCTACCTGAATCTGGCCCTATGTATCTGTTGCCTCCAGGTGTAGGTGGGTTTAGGGGACAGCACACGTCACTGTGAACTAAGTCAAGTGGTCTTGAAGCTCTCTTCTGACTGACTTTGGGACGTGTTGCTCTTGTAGCTTTGGATTGAATGCAACATTCACACTTAACAGTACTGGACAAGGGGATATTGTTAGATCCCTTGTCAGATTCTTCCTCTGTAGTTCCTGTATGCATTCTGAGTGTCTGTGACTTAGGCCTCGTACACACGATCAAATCTGTCTGCTGGAAACGGTCTGCTAGACCGTCCCAGCAGACAGATTCGATCGTGTGTACGGGCGAGCCGACGGATTTGGCCACCCGACAGATTTCAAAGCATGCTTTGAAATCTATCGGGTGGGAATCCGTCCGCCCGACATGTCTGCTGGTTAGTACACTTACCAGCAGACATGTCGTCCCGTACCGCCGCCGAATGGATTCGGCGCATGCGCGGAAGTGTTTTACTTCCTGGTGCGGTGACGTGGCGGCGTCAACATCACCGCCACGTCACCGACACGTCAGCGCGCCGTCTGCTGGCGGGGATTTTGGTTTGCTCGTGTGTACACGCGAGCAAACCAAAATCCTATCAGACAGATTTGTTCAAATCGGTCGGTCCGACCGATTTGAACAAATAGATTGCCTCGTGTGTACGAGGCCTTAGACATCTGTGCCATATATGTATACAGTCATTGTGCTTGTGTGTACATAGTCTCACCTTTTCCTTCACTGTGTCGAGTTGATATAGATGATCAGCCAGCTTGGCACTTGCTATTGTCTGTTTGCCGTTTAGAATAGAACATGTGGACACAGCGAAAAGCATGTGGGACGTACTGAAAAGACTGCATGAAAGATCCAGTTTAAACAGCAAACTGTTTCTGCTGCGGAAACTTTACAAAATGAGACTTAGCAGAGAACAGGACATGCAGGAGCATATAAACACAATTCTAGAAGCAATTGCGCAACTCAGATCAATCGGGGAGAATATAATAGACAGTCACGCTGCAGCCATCTTGTTTTGCAGCTTGCCCGATACATATGCTGCACTGATCAATGCACTGGAGACACGACCTGGGGGAAGTGATGTGATCTCTCCCCTCAGCGTTTTTTTCATCCACCGCTGAGGAGAGATCATATCGCACAGTAAGTCTGCACAACACTACACTGACACACACTACACATAGGCACATTAACCCCTTGCGATCGCCCCCCCCCTCCCCCTGTCACAGTGTCACTGAATGCAGTAATCATACATGTATGATTACTGTATTTAGTGTCAGTGTGACAGTAGGTTAGTGTTAGGTTCAGGGTAGCCCCCGTACCCCCCTAATAAAGTTTTAACCCCTTGATCACCGCCCTAGTTAACCCTTTCACTCCCTATTGCCAGCGTCACTAAGCGATCATTTTTCTGTATTAGTGTCGCTGTTCCCGCTAGGTAGCTAATTTTTTTTTATTGCGATTTGTTATTACTAAAGACATATGGTTAAATAAATGTTGGCCTAAATGTTTGACTAAAATTTAGTTTATTTGATTTTTCTAATAACAACAAAATATTGTTTTTTTTTTTTTAAAAATGTCACTCTATTTTTGTATATAGCGCATAAAATAAAAATCGCAGAGGCGATCAAATACCACCAAAAGAAAGCTCTATTTGTGGGAAAAAAAAGGACACAAATTTTGTTTGGGAGCCACGTCGCACGACCGCGCAATTGTCAGTTAAAACGACGCAGTGCCGAAACGCAAAAAGGGGCCTGGTCATTTACCTGCATTTTGGTCCGGGTCTTAAGTGGTTAATAGGGTTTGCAGTCCAAACTTTTGAGATGCTTGAGAGTTCTGGCACGACCCAAACTGGGGGGGAGGGGAGGTTTCAGTCCAACCCTAGTGATGAACCCCTAGATTACCCCCAGATGTGCATAAGAACTATGGAGAAGAAGCAAGCAGCCAGTGTCTGAAGTGAAAGCTCAACATTCAGAAACATGTGCCCAAGCAGTGGTGGCTTAGGCTTTATTCACACCAAGGCGATTCATATCGTGGGTGAATTTGGATCACCTCTTTGCTCTTGGATTGGTTCTCTTGGTGGTCATAGTGGCCTGGTGGTTGGAGTCTATGGAGGCATTAAACATTTATTGTGATAGCTCATGTTAGGGACCCATTTAAGGTATGGTGTCCTCTGTTGAATCCCAGTTAATGGGAGTTTAACTTTGAATGTGGAACATGGAGCTATCTGTGGAGAGTTGGGCTTGTCCCCCAGACAGTGTGGTGCAGCTGGGGATCTTTAAGTATCACGCAAATACAATCTGATGTTGCTTACTTTGTGCCTCCAAAGATCGCCAACCTTTATGTTATGGGTATTTCATTATTGTTTGTGTTTTAAGGAATGATATATTTTTGCTTGTTTGGTTAATAAATGGCCTCTATGGCCAAATTTGACTCTAAATTTATGTTGGTCTAATCATTTGGTAGAAAGTGTTAAGGCCTGTACACACGATTCGAAAATCGGATGGAAAAATTAGTATGACAAGCTGTCTGACAATTTTCAGGTCGTTAGTACGATGCTTTCGACAGACGATTTTGCTTTTTTTTCAGACAAAAGCTGGATGTGCAGACTATAAAACTTTTGTCAGATGTGAACTCAACATCCAATTTTTGTTTCATTAGTACAGTTTTCATAACAAAAAAAATTGTAAGAGCAAGACTACGCATGCTCATAAACGAAAGAATACATACAAAGCTAGTCAACACATTGGGGGTTATTTATGAAAGGCAAATCCACTTTGCACTACAACTACATGCAAGTGCACTTGTAAGTGCACTGAAAGTGCACATGGAAGTTCAGTCGCTGTAGATCTAAGGGGGGGCATGCAAGGAAAATAATAAACAGCATTTTAGCTTGCACATGATTGGATGATAAAATCAGCAGAGCTTCCCCTTATTTAACATCTTCCCTTCATGCAGTGTTTGCCTTTCGTAACGTTGTATTCTGTCGTACGAAAATTTTCGTATTGTGAGTAACCTCTCCACTTTTGACATGAGACTAGCATGCCACAAAAAATGGACGTTCGGTCGTCCTAAAACCTGATTGTGTGTATGAGGCTTAAGATGGGTGTGCATAGGTGTCCTTTTACTTTCTGTGAGCCTGAAAATTTTCCCCTAAAGTAAACATTTTATTACGTGAGCTTGGATTAAAAAAATTGTAGCCATACCTTTGTATGAGGTTTGTAAAATACTCTTGATCTCTGCTATTGCCCTCTTCAATGTCAGCATGAAAGTTTGTATTTTGGAAAAAAAAAAAAAAAAATATCTATTTCTAATAATAATATGAATCATAAAGAAAATAAATTATGGAGCACCTTCCAAATAGTTAAAGCTGCTGTGTTCACCTCCGTTCCCTCTCCCGTAATCCCTTCTTGCCAACAGACAGATAACATAAGTACAAAAGGGGTAGAAGCAGCATGTTCTGTGTCGCTTTCAATTAGCAGATTCTTTCATCTCCGGCACTGTTTTTTTTTTTCTTTGCTTGCTGGCAGAAATCAATGAAGGGTGAGATTTCCTAGGCTGTTGATACTAGCTGCCTATGAGCTGGTTTCCGGAAGATCAGAATTCCCCAGTATTCCCCCTACAAAAGCAGCCAGAAAATGGACGATTGATAGACAGAAACTTTACACTGTACAGAGACTCTTTTACAGATCTTTCAGTTTGATCAGATTGTTTTCCCCCTTAAAATCTTCATATCTAGATCATCAACAGCTTTGGGGCTCAACATTGCCAGTGGCTGCTAGGAATGTGCTCAGACATCCAAATATGTGGACGCTTGATCCAACTATCCAGCAGTCGCAGTTATTGTACAGTATTTATAGACATGATGGTAGAGCAGAAAAGTAGATCCTCGTTTACACGTGCATTGGCCTCTGGATTGCTCTTCAGAGGCCTTCCCCAGGAAGTAAGGAAGTCATGTTGCCTTTTCACTGTCTGCTTTATACCTTAAAAACCCACACCACCGCACTGCAACTGTGCTTATTAGTTGGGTTCCGAGGCATCCTAGTTAAGTTGAATGTGTCGCATTAGGCGGGTGGTACTGACAGTGGGTATAAATGATGCACATTATGGATTGCTCTTCAGAGGCCTTGGGCAGGCAGCAAAGAGGTTTTACATTACCTCCTCACTGCCTGTTTTAAACCTTAAAACCCACACCACCTGCTCGCATGGCACTGGGTTGCGATGCATCCCCATTAAGTTGAATAGGTCGATGGGTGGTACCGACAGCGGGTATAAATTATGTATACCCCCATCCGCTGCCTTTGCAACTTAAAGTGAATCAAATATTTTTTTTCCTTCATCAGGAAGAATCAACTACAGCCAAGCTCTATGAACAATAAAGAGATACACATGTTTTTGGACATGATTCAAACCTCTGTGGGTAATGAAGATTGTCTAATGCCGCGTACACACGATCACTTTATGTGATGAAAAAAAAAGACGTTTTTAAAAACGTCAATTTAAATAACTGTGTGTGGGGGAAAACGTAGTTTTATGTCTTGTGAAAAACGACAAAAAATTTTTTTCAAAACGTTGTTTTTTGTTTCACAAAAAATCACCGTGTGTAGGAAAAAACGTCGTTTAAAACTAAGTTTTTCAACCCGCGCATGCCCAGAAGCTAGTTATGAAGCAAGCTTCAATGGAAAAGAGTGGTGAACGTAACCTCGCTTTGCTAGAGCATTGTGAAAAAACGATGGTGTGTAGGCAACATCGTCTTTGAAAATTGAAGTTTCAAAAACTTTGTTTTTTACTTCACAGAAAACTTTTTTTTTTTTTTTCATCACATAAAGTGGTCGTGTGTACGCGGCATATGACATAAAATAAATGAGAAATAACAAATAGTAATAGAAAAATATGGTGTTTGAAGACTGATACAAATAAACGGCGAAGAAGGACAAAAAAGAGAGATCCATAATATATCTCAACTACACCCCTACTCCCCAAATTGAATACATCTTGTAATGATGAGCACCCCATATAACCACTTAGTTAATTATCAAAACCTCCCAATACATCATCCTCTATAGAGTCCAGTAATAGCAATATCTAAATGTAACCATGTTATCTTCAAAGTAAATACCTGCCAATAAGTTTGCATATCCATGTGTGATGGAAGGCATACGCAGATTGCAGTGTAATGATATTAGGGAGAGATGGAGCAGCCGGGTCCCTTCACATTGCAGTGTTGTAGTAGCCTGTGCCAGAGGATCCCTATATATAGGGGCAGAGGGGTGGGTCTGTGGCACATAATGGCCTGCGTCAGCGCTGCTCGTAAGACCAGAGCAGCGGTTGGCGCAATTTCTACAGCTTATGGACAAATTGCGTGTGCATCAGCCATGACGTCACAAGGCACGCCCATTTCGTGGTCAGAGGATCCATGTATGCAGTATCATGCACATACTCAGCGATCACACTGCAATGGATCGCCAGGTTGAAACATGAAAGCAGCTGGACCACCAGGTTAGAATATTAAAACGATAACACCCCTTCCCATAGCTGTGGCAGAAGAGCATTCCAGGTCACATCCATCTGCCAACCCAAATGCTAGAAACAGTGCATAACTTTCACTGTAAAAAAACATAGGGAACACAACCTACACTATAAGGAGAGAGACAAACCAGGATCCATCCACCATGTAACACTGCAACCCAAAGGAAGAGGCCCAGTGGTTTTGCACAGAGCAGCCCAGATTCTCCTCTTCTCAGGTACCCCATCGGCTCTCTTGGCCCCTCCATCTTGTCGAGTGCCCCCCAAGAAACCGGCTTGCTATGGGGGCACCCATTCTGAGCCACTGCTCTGTGTGTTTATTCAAACACGGAGCTGCGGTTTAGCCCCATCCTCTTTTTCTCCTGATTAGCTAAATTACTTTGATTGACAGTAGCCGAAACCAATGGCACCACTGCTGTGTCTCAACCAATCAGGATGGAGAGTCCCAGACGGTACTCGTGGATTGAGATGGGACTTATCTTAATGCATAGAATTCAATAAGATAAAAAACCTTCTGCCTTACCAACCACTTTAAGAGGAAGGAGTTGTGGAAGGTACCAGTGAATTTTCTTCTGCATATCTGTCATGCTGGCATGTGCCACAACGGAAATCATATTATTCTCAATGGCGCAGTGCAGCACATTTTTTTAAACACACGTTCACACGGTTTTAGTGCGTTTTTGTCAGAGTCTTGTGTATAAAATCCAGTTTCCCTCCCCTACAAAAAAAATGCATAAAGCGTGAAAAAATTTGCAAAAACGTGCTACAAAAATCCACTGAAAAACACATTATGATGCAGCAGCACTGGTGTGAACCTAGGCTTAAAGTAAATGTGTGCTTTATCTATGCTGACAAAAACAACAGGTTTACTTTAAGGCCTCGTACACCGATTTGAACAGATCTGTCTGCTGGGATTTTGGTTTGCTCGCGTGTACACACGAGCAAACCAAAATCCCCGCCAGCAGACAGCGCGCTGACGTGGCGGTGACGTTGACACCGCCACGTCACCGCACCAGGAAGTAAAACACTTCCACGCGCGTGTGCGAGAAGACATGTCTGCTGGTTAGCGTACTAACCAGCAGACATGTCGGGCGGGTGGGTTCCCAGCCGACAGATTTCAAAGCATGCTTTGAAATCTGTCGGGTGACCAAATCCGTCTGTTTGCCCGTACACGCGATCGAATCTGTCTGCTGAAACGGTCTAGCAGACCGTTTCCAGCAGACAGATTTGATCGTGTGTACGAGGCCTAATAATCCTCATCCCCTTTTTTCTTTACTCTCCTTGAGCTCCCTTTACTAGAAATGTGCATTCGCTTTTGTCCGATTGCATTTTCGTCTGAATTTCGGGTATTTTCATTATTGTTTTAATGAACGAAAACTAACGCGCAGAATCCAAAAGATCTGGCATAAAAAAATGCATTATTTTCGTTTTCGTTGCTACAACAGTTCGATATTGATAGGAGATTCAACATGACACTGACAATAGCAACCTGTGTCTATCGAACCTGTGGTTGAATGTGTCTAACCTAAGTCTAGTTGTCCAAGTTTATTCTACATAGAGAGGAAAGATTCAACATTATAGAGACAGTGTTGGAGTAGACCATTCGACATGAACAACGAAGATTCGACGAAGCAGCGAAAAACATACAAACGTTGAATCTGTCATTGAAGGCTTATGGTGTCTGTCGAAAGTTCTAAGAAGACTCGACAAGCAGCTAAACTGTACGATGCCGCAATCGTACATTTCTGATCAAATGCTCGGCCCAAAGGCTATAGAAAAATGCGAATGTTGGTTGACTAATAATAATAATTTATAAATACAATTATTACTAGTCATACGATATTAGAATTCTTCTATAGCTTCGGACGGAACATTCGACCGGAAATGTACGATTGCGGCGTCGTACAGTTAGGCTGCTCCGTTAAATCTTTTTAGAACATTCGACAGACACCATAAGCCTTCAATGACAGATTCGACCTTAATTAATTCGGATTTTCGGACAAATGCATTTTTTAACAAAACAAAATACATTTCAGGAGTAACTAAATAAATATGTGCACATGTCTACCCTTTACCATCTGCCAAATAAATACTTTAGACTGTGGAGTAACATGTGACTCACGCCATGTGACAGCACTGGGTCATATAGTGCTGTTTTGAGGGTTTTGATTAATCTTCAGGCTAAAAATGTGCATTTTGTGTGCAAAAAAAAGTGAAAAAAAAAGCAAAACCAAAACCCTGAGGATCAGCATGATGGTGAAGCAAACAACATTTGCATAGAAGTCAGCAATGACAGCCAAAATGTTTCTCGCAGGAAAGGTTTTCTTTAAACGCTGATTGCCTCATAATGTTTCTATAACAATCTGATCAGCTATTGTCAGAGAGAGTATTTAAAAAGTCTTCACTAAGAATTGATTTGTTTGAACCATAACATTCAAAGACATTATAGGTTAAACACAATTAACTTCTAGGCTGCAGATTTAGTGATTTGAAAGTAATCTTGATATGGGTTAGAAAACCAAGCACAGATGTACAGAGACAAAGATTGTTGCAAAGTACAATTTTGGCTCAGTTCATGACATCTCACAACTGTACAGTGTAATATAGATTGCACATGAGAAATGGTCACCGAGAAAATAGAAACAAGAGGTTGGAAGTTTTATTAAAGGTTCATAGTTGTTCTCTAACAAATGAGTAAAAATAAACTGCAGACACACGTAGCTTCCTATGGAGCTGCTGAATAGATGGGCCCTACTGCCTTCCTTATGTGGTGACCCTCCATGAACAGAAGCCAACACTCAAAAAAACACCAGTAACATTAAAGTGGAAGAAAAGAAAATCCCTGCAAAGGAAACTCTGTTAAAACACAGTGTGAATAACAAAGTAAACAGAATATCAACCACTAATTTCCAACACTTTTAAGACTGGAAACAACAGTATTATTATTATTATTATTTATTATACACGATTTATATAGCGCCAACAGTTTACGCAGTGCTTTACAGTGTATAGATAGCAGTGGTGGCTGGTGCTCAATTTTTTTTTGGGGGGGGGGGGCGCAAATGAAAAAAAAAATTGCAGCCTCACTGTGCCTATCAAACGCAGCCGATGTGTCATCAATTGTCACCACTGTGCCATGCCATTAAACGCAGTCACTGTGCCATCAATTGTCACCACTGTGCCATGCCATTAAATGCAGCCGCTGTGCCATTAATTGTCATTATTGTGCCATGCCATCAAACGCAGCCACTATGCCATCAAACACAGTCACTGTGCCATCAATTGTCACCACTGTGCCATCCCATCAAACGCAGTCACTGTGCCATCAATTGTCACCACTGTGCCATGCCAAACGCAGCCGCTGTGCCATCAATTGTCACCACTGTGCCATGCCATCAAACGCAGCCACTGTACTAATTGTCACCACTGTGCCCATTGTTGTCACTGTGCTGTGCCCTTTAATTGTTGCCACTGTGCCCATTGTTGTTACTGTGCTGTGCCCTTTGTCGCCTCTGTGCCCATTGTTGTCACTGTGCTGTGCCCTTTGTCGCCTCTGTGCCCATTGTTGTCACTGTGCTGTCTGTGCCCTTTTATTGATGCCACTGTGCCCTTTGCTGCTCTCTGTCCCCTTTGCCGCTCTCTGTGCCCATTGTCGCCCCTTTCCCTGTAAAATGAACTTACCTGAAGCTTCAATGTCCTCCCTCGATGTCTTGTCCCGCTTGGTGACGCTTCAGCCAATCAGGTTCCTGATAACCAGAATCCGGGAACCTGATTGGCTGAAACGGCTGTCAGTCTTACCCAAGGAACGCAGGCTGGCTGCGCTCCGAGGATAGACTTCCGAGAGTCGGGGGGCGGTACTGGAAAAGCCTATCAGAGCCGCTGGCTTTGATAGGCAGTTCCCCTCAGCCAACCAGCTGCCGCTATTCGGGTAACCGGCGACCCATGTCCGGTTATATGAATAGACCAGGCAGGTGGCAACCAACAATAACATACATTCATGCATTTATGCATGAATGTGTGTTATTTGCGAGAGGAGGTGGCGCTGTAGCGCCCTCTATAGACGGCCGCCAGAACTGCGGTTAAAATGTAAAAATGACATTTTAGCCGAATAAAAGTTCTTAAAGAGCCTGTTTTTTTTTGTGTGACTGCGGGAGGGGGGGCGGCGCCCATGCGTCCCTATGGATGGGCCGTCACTGATAGGTAGGACAACACAATTACAGTACAGTTTAATACAGAAGGTACACAAGGGCCCTGCTCGTAGAGCTTACATTCTAAAAGGAGGGGGAGGTGGTACAAAAGGTAATAGCTGCAAAGAATGATTTGATGGGGGTGGCTCGGGGACTCAGGGAGTTGTTAGGTGGGTGTGGAATAGGCTTTCCTGAATAAATTAGTTTTCAGGGATCTCCTAAAGGTGGACAGGGTAGGGGCTGATCGGACATACTGGGGCAGACAGTTCCAGAGAATAGGGGAGGCTCTGGAGAAGTCCTGAAGGCGAGTATGGGAGGAGGTAACAAGGGAGCTAGATAGCAGGAGTTCCTGGGAGGGGTGAAAAAAACCTGACAACTCTAACAGCAATATAAGGGGAGGGGTGGATTAGCAGTAGCATCATTACCCAAATATGGCCATGTGACCAAATTTAGCCAATTATGTCACCCCTTATCCCCTCCCCTTTGCTTACGTGGCCCATGTAAGTGAATAGGCCTGGGAAAATAAGTGGTTGATAAGGACACGGCTGGTGGTGGTACATGTTGCTTCTTTAGCAACCATTGACAGCAGCAAGCTGCTACATGTTCATTTATGCTGAAGGCCCTAAATATTCAGAATTTGGATGAAGGTCTAAACAGACGGAGCCTAGGTAGCAGCCTAGAACCTTAACCAGATCTACCCTCACTCCACTAGTGTAATGGGTTTACCTCCTCTAAAGAGTACACCCCCTTTCCTAGATTTACATCAAAGCCAATTTGAAACTCTGCTAGTCCAGTGATGCAACAGACTCACCAGAGACTCATTAATAGGTATTTTAGGGCACCTGTACAGAGAGCGATGAAGAAATTGCTGTATGCACAAGGTTATTGGCTGCAGATCCTCAGTCCTCAGTAGAGAAGTGACCTATCTCACCCCAGTGTCTAGCACAATACAGAGCTAATTCCAGGGGATGAAAGGCTAAAACAATGTGATTTTGGCTTTTCAGAAAAGCACTTTGGAGCTGCACCTAAAGACAGAGCAATGTGTTCATGTGTAAATTATCTGCGCAAAATACAATTTGCTTTGCTAATGGGTTTCTTTTTTCTTTGGACATTTTGTGCAAGGAAAGTTTTCAGAAATCATTCCAGCCCAGGCTCTGCTATATTTCTCACTCCAGTAATTTGTCAAGAAAGATCGCCTAGTAACTCCATCCGACCGTATCTAGAAGCACATTAACCCCCGGCTTACCCACTGCTGTTATTTTAATGCAGTCCCAAATTTACTGGGGCTTGCTTGTGTGGAAGAAATGTGTAAAGCAGGGAGGTAGGAGGAGGTGTAGGGGAAGAGTAATGAGGCTTTATAAGGTTATTAATGCCCCGGGTTAAAGTCTGATGGAAGCTAATATAATCCTATATGAAGGAAACACGTTCTGCTTTGGAATATTACTGAATTGTAGAGGGATTAACAAATCCCGCAATGCGAGAAAATTCATAGAAAGAACCAAAAGTGATATTGCATCCTTTGTTTCAATGTGCATCTGTAGAGATTAACCCAGAATCACTGACTCATTGGTGAAAGTTAAAAAGACCTTCCATCGCAGCAGAAACAAAAGGAAAGCACTGTTATATACCAAATTAATTTTGGTTTTGTCTCCTTTCCTAAATCCTTAAAGTGGTAGTTAACTCTTAAAAAAAAAAAAAAAAAAGGTTTCCCTACAGGTTAATGTCATAATGTGCTAGCATGCACTGTACATTGGCAAATTATGACAGACTTACCTGTAAATCTGATCCCTCCAGTGGCATACTGTCACCATTGCCAGTGGCAGGGCTTCCATCTTCACCCAGTCTTTCTTTGGGGCTTGGTCGCTCCAGCCGCTTGAATGACCAGGCCACAATGGCATCAATCCCGTGCATGCACACAGGCACTCTCAAGTGTGCTATCCATTAAGAACTCAGTGCGCCTGCACCGGTGATGTCCTTGGCTGTT
The DNA here is from genome assembly GCA_029574335.1 of Rana kukunoris. NCBI lineage: Eukaryota > Metazoa > Chordata > Amphibia > Anura > Ranidae > Rana > Rana kukunoris. The sequence continues at coordinate 90,875 of JAJQKJ010001057.1, forward strand.
ACAGATGTGAATATTTCCTAAACTGTGCACATTTAGGAGATATTTACTGAACCTACAGTTACTGAAAGTTTTATTATAGGTTTACCTGTAGGTACAAGAAAACAAGTACACTTTGCTGCCTCTTTTTTGTTATGAAAATTAGTTACATTCTGCTCAATTGTTGCTGTAAGTTGAGTGGGAGTTATTTGTATGGGTTCTGTGTTTGTGCCCACCTCTACTAATAGCAATTATTACAGTGTAAGAAAGAGGGGTGCCCATATGGATCCTTTTAATTTTTGAATCCTTCCGGATATGTATAATTGTGAGAGACATACAGACCCTTTTAAACAGTATGGGCCAGATTCAGTTAGAGTTAGGCTGGAGTATCTGTGATACTCCAGCCTAACTGTCACTTTAAGCCGGCGTTTCTGTTTTCTGTAACCAGAAAACAAGAAACGCCGGGTTGGAGTTCCGATGCGATCGGCGTAATTGAATTTCGCCATCGCATCACAAATTTAATTTAAAAATGGCGCTGGGGGCGTTACCGCTGATTAACGCTGAAAAAATATGTTAATCAGTGGGAATCGGAAATTCACGATCGTTTTCGGGCGCGACGCAGTGACTTTCCAACGTTTCCGTAAGCGATATGCGACGTAAAGATAAAGCAGCCCCCTAGTGGAGTATCCTATGTTAAGTATAGCCGTCGTCATCGCGTCGGAAAAAAAATAATTTGCATCGCTTGCGTAAAACGTTCATGAATGGGGATGTGACGTCATTGACGTTCACTGACAGAATTTGGAGCATGCGCACTGGGATGTATTGACACTCGACGCAGTACGCAGTACGCCGCGGGATCACGCTTAGTTTAAATAATACACACCCCGTACCCGCCCAATTTGAATTCCGCCGGCTCATTTGCGATGCGCTGCCGCAACTTTAGGAGCAAGTGCTTCATGAATAACAGCACTTGCTCCTAAAATTTTGGCAGAGTAACGTAAATGAGAAGCGTTACTCCAGAGCAAAGATACTCCCATCTACCTGAATCTGGCCCTAAAAGTTTTAATTTATTGTATGCATTTATATAGTACTGAAAATTAAATATACTGTACATATTAGCAGGTTATTGAATAATTATGAGCTGGAAGCTTCTTGTTTCAGCAATTAGCTTTACATTTATGGAGAAATACATGATATGTTGTTGTTCTTCTAACACCCCTTCCCAACAGCATGTGCTTTGCCAAATTACATTTAGCTTCTTCTGGAAATAACTATAATGTTCCTTCAACAAAGGCTTGGGGAGTGCATCAGCAGTCATCTCCTCCGACGGGCAGTATTGAATGTCAATAACACCTTGCTCTTGATTGTCCCTCAGTAGGTTATACTTCACTTTAATGTGTTTGTTTATAGGATTGACCCTTTCTGATTGTGTAAGCATTATACATCCTTGTGTCGTGATCAGGCGTCAGGCTTGAAAACCAGTAGCTATAGCAGTTGCGGGACAGGTATACAGGCAGTCACTTCTGGCAGATGACACAGGCTCACCTGAGGTGCTGAGTCTAAGTACTAGCCATGTTCACCAGAGCTCCTGATAGTAGAGATGGAGGTCGCAGTCCTCAGGTTTGCCCTACCAGGGTGTGAGCAAGCCGGGTCCAGTAGCGGATGAGCAGATAAGGGTTAAACAACAGCATGGTCAGTAAGCAGGCCAAAAGGTCGGTAACGAGTAATTGCAGGTTGGGATCAGGCAGTAGAGCAGTCAAGGAACAAGCCATGGGTCAATCACAAGTAGTAACAAAATACAGATGGCAGCAGGGAAGTCAAATAGCAAGGCACTGGCTGAGAAGGCGCAATAACCTGGCAAAGAGGTAGTGTAGAGACAAGGCTTTTATAGGAAGTTCATGGGAGGAGCAATGAGTTCAAGGTTCAACAGCAATCAAGACACAATGCAGAGTTGTCCAATGGATCAGATTGGGTTTGTCCAATAGATCAGGCAGGGAGCTGTCCAGCATCCCAGATAACTCAGTGGGAAGCATCAGTGCCAGACACAGAAAATGTCCCAGGTTCAAGCCCAGGTCCTGACACCTTGGTGGTCTTCAAAAATGGGAATTGGTTTTGACCTGTCTATCCCAATGTCCACAAAAAGACAAATCCATATCGCTTCTTGACACACGTATGCTACTGCAATGTCCTTCAGTTAAAGAGAGTGACAGCTGATTGCTTTTGACTAGACCAACTTCTGGTTCCTTCCCCATACTGGAAAATGAATCCACTTGTGGATTTGCGGTCTGTGCAGTCCCAGGCCCAATCAGCATCCACATATCCGACCAGTTTTGGATGTGATGTTGCTGGTAACTGTAACTTTATCTGAATTGTTCCTTTGAGGTACAGAATCGATTTTTTTACTGTGTTCCAGTCACGCTGACAGAGAGATGAAACTTTTCAGCATATTATGCCCACTGCTGCGGCTATGTCTGGTCTTGTCACAGTGGCAATATATAGCAGCTTCCTGATTGCTCTGTGATACATGTCATTGTTGGGTAGCAACAATGCTCTTTAGATAGACTGGTTCCATAGGAGTTTTCACGTCCTTTGCATCTTGCATATGGAATGATGTTCCAAGATTTTGGAGATTTTCTGAGATTGGTTGGGAAGATAACTTCTATCTTCTTCTCTCTCTATTTGGATTCCCAGATAGTAGCTAATGTTCCCTAGCACATTGATTTCAAAATTTTCTTTCAGTTTGTGAACTATCTGAATATAATCCCCTTCTTGTTCAAAACAGGTTATAATGTCATCAACATAGGTAAGGATCTATATCCATCTGTCTTCTTTATTCCTGGAATGGAGACAGGGGTCTGCTTTACTTCTTAAGATTCCCTCTCTAGTAAGTACTTTGCTCACTTTCTCATTCCACATCCTTGCCGATTGCTTAAAGTGGGGGTTCACCCTAAAACGACTTTCTAGTATTGCAATGTCTCGACTGTTTACATTACAACTATGCCTATTTATTTTTATGCTGTACATACCTCGGTACAGCTAGTTTCACCCGCGGCTTCTGGGTTGCTGGTGATTGACGTGATGCCCAAAAACGAGCTCCCCCCGTTGCATAAGCAGCGTCACGATTGCTGAAAGAAGCCGAACAGCGAGTCGGCGCTATACTGCGCCTGCGCACCGCCGTTCGGCTTCTTTCGGCAATTGTGACGCTGCTTATGCGATGGGGGGTGCTCGTTTTTGGTCATCACGTCAATCACCAGCAAGTTAGGAACGCCCACTCCCGCGGAATTCGCAACCCGGAAGCCGTGGGTGAAACTAGCTGTACCGAGGTATGTACAGCATAAAAAAATAAATAAAAAATAGGCATAGTTGTAATGTAAACAGTCGAGACATTGTACTACTAGAAAGTAGTTTTAGGGTGAACCCCCGCTTTAAGAGTGTAGATGCTCTTCTGAAGTTTACACACACTGTTGTCTCCTTGCTTAAACCTGGTGGTTGCCCCATGTAGAGATCTTAATGTCTCCATACAGGAAAGCAGTTTTAACATCTAGGTGTTTCACTTGCATGCCCTTCCTGGCTGCAACGTTAAGAAGCACTCTGATGGTGGAGTGTTTTATTAATGGAGCAAATGTTTCATCGTAATCTTCAGCGGATTTCTGGGAGTAACCCTTGGCAACTAGTCTGGCTTTGTATTTGTGTATATTCCCTTCTGTGTCTGACTTTACTTTGAAACTCCACTTACTTCCTATAGTTCTGCGGTTAGGAGAGAGCTCTGTGAGTGTCTAGGTTTTATTTTCTTCAAGTGACTTTAATTCTTCTGCTGCCTCTCTCCATTTATTGGCTTCACGTTTTGGCAGTATTTCTATGTCTTCCCATGATGTTGGTTCGAGTATGTTGTGTGTTTGCAGGGTGGTATTCCCTTTGTAGTCCGAGTGGATCTTCTGAATTCAGGCAGTTCAGCAGAATCTGGTGGGGAACTTGATTTAGACAACGTGAGTTCCACCTCTTGTTCTGACTCTTGCACAGGTTCACTTTGATCAACCTTTTCTTCTGGTTTTCTTGGTATATTCACTTCACAGCTTTCAGGGATCAGTGTTTCTGGTGATGGGCTTTCATGAAAATAAACACCACAGCTTATTGTCACTTTGTCAGTCTTTGGGTGTAGGATTATGTAACCCTTATGAACACATGATCACACGATACACACAATCGGAAATGCTGACAAGAAAACCGTGGATTTTTTATGACGGAATGTTGGCTCAAACTTGTGTTGCATACACACGGTCACACAAATCTTGTCGTAAATTACGACTATCAAGAACTCGGTGACATACAACACGTATGACAAGTCGAGATCAATGATGTTCAATAGGCAGTTTGGTTCTTCTGCTTGATTGTGAGTATTCATGTTTTTTTGCACATTGGAATTGCATACAGACGAGCGGATTTTTCAATAGGAATTTTTTCCATTGGAAAAATAGAGACCCTGCTCGCAATCTTTTGTTGGCGGAAATTCCGACACAAAAATCCAATCGAGCATCCACACAGTCGGAATTTCCGACCAAATGCTCACATCAGACTTTTCTTGTCGGAATTTCCGATCGTGTGTACGTGGCATTAGTTTGCTCACTGTAGTGTACTAGAATGCCCTCGATGCCTCTGTTCTGCAGCTTGGATTGCTTTTCACTTTCACTTTTCACAATATAGGCATATACTTTACATCCAAACACGCTGATGTGCACTAAACTAGGCTTTGATCCATGCCACATTTTCGATGGAGTACTTTTAATGGGTAGTCTGATGGTAGTCTGTTCTGTAGGTAGGTTTCAGTCATGACTGCTTCTCCCTAGTACTTGTGAGGTAGGTTGGCATACAACGACATGCATCTGGTCGTTTCTATAAGAGTGTGATTTTTGCTTTCTGCTCCACTGTTTTGTTCAGGAGTGTTTGGTGTGGTTGTCTGGTGTACTATTCCTTGTCTCTTAAAGGGGTAGTAAACTCTTTACTACCACTTTCACTTACAGGTAAGCCTATAATAAGGCTTACCTGTAAGTATAAAGAATATCTTCTAAACCTGTACGGTTTAGGAGATATTCCCCTCACAATGCGCCGCTGACTGCAGCTGCGCAGCAGGGATCTTTGGCTAAAGGCCCGGCAGCCGCCGGACCTTGCCGGACAAAAGTCTCCTGTGGCGTGGACCAGGTAAGTTCCCCTAACCTTGTTCCAAAGTAAGTATTTCACAATGAGCTAGTATGCGGTGCATACTAGCTCATTATGGCTTTTGCTTTACAAGTATGGAAAAAAAACAGCAACGGCTTTACTACCGCTTTAAGATTAGCCTCTTAAGTAGATATTTTTTCCCGTTTGACGTGGGCGTTTTCATTGGACTGTGTATGAGCTGCAGGGGGTGGGTGTTTTTTTCTTTAAGATGCCTGTGGAAGGGGATCACCTGTGGAATTTCCTTAAATACAGCACTTGCATTTTATGAGCTCTTTGCAGTGCATAATTGTCAAATATTCTGATAATGTCCTGTATAGCTTCTGGACTTCTGTGCCCCAGCCGCCTGTGCCATAAGTGAGTACAATTGCTATATACGTCATTAGAGACTATACTGGGTTGCTGGTCTGTGGTGATGAGCCTGTCTGTTTGTTTGCTGCTGCTATCAGAAAGAAAACACATGCATGCGTGCCTGTGTGGACACACTTGGCTGGCTACGTTTCTATGTGCACAACCACCAGCATATGTGCATGTATAAATGCCCCTGTCAGCGCAAGTCAGCAGACTGGCATGATCTCCCTGGCATGACACAGGATTACACTACACCAGGTGACAGTTTTTAAGGCTGGCTAGTGGCCACTCATGTCTGAGCACTACATTCTTAGAGGAGGTCACATGCTTTTAAAAGCACCCTGTATTTGTGTAGGCAGGTGTAGCCCACTTTCTCCATTGATAATGTGGCTCAACTACAGGCGCATTGAAGTAGGAGAGGGAGTCAAGGGGAACATGGTTTCTGTATGGTTTCCTAGGTCACTGGGGAAGTTATCTAATTGGATGTTGCTTCCCCATGTGACTATGGCAGCCAACTTGGGACAGACAGAGCCTATTTATGGCTCTGGCTCCCAGGCTTGGCATGCAATTTGCTTGTGGGTAGTGTAGGAACAAGTCACCAAGGGACAGTGATTAGAGGCAGGGAGAGGTTCCAGTGGGGTAGGGAAAGGATATTGCCACACCATCCTTCCTGAACACCTCCTAATTTGGGTACAGAATAGCCAGACCACATTCCCCCCCTCAAGACAGATGCTGTCTGCATGCCTAAGACCTGCTCTGATACACATCACTGTTACATTCTGTGAGTTTTCCCAGTTGGGTGCCTTTCCGCTGGGTTTGTCGTGAGTTGTTGAACTTTTACATACTACAAATTCTGTTCTCTGCAACTGGAGGGTTGACTGATGCCACACCATACTGCACCTCCCCACATCTGGGTCAGTTCTGAATAAACAACTGAGCAGTGAAGGCAAGAATAAGTGGTTCAGGTAGTGGGCCTTTAAGAGACTCTGTCCATTACTACTCTTTAAAGGCATACTGTTCCCTTTTCAGATTCCGTCTGAAAGCCAACATTTTCCCTACTTATTAAATTTGTTATCAGTATAGATATTCATCAGATGTACTGTACAACTAATTACAGAATACCGCCACCAGATGACTGAACTACAGAGAAATGGAAGAAAAACAAAAGGAAAATACTAAAATCTAAATAGAATTAAGATTTTATGCCCAAGACAGTCCAATATATAAGATGAACCTCAGACAGTCTGCCATAGACCACAGGTTTGTATACAAGATTCAGAATGGCTACATTTTTCAAAGTGTTAGGAAAGAAAAATCAAGGAAAGCCTGAAATGGCAATGCCAATATACTGCTATCAGGTTTTACAAGCTAGTAATGTTTAGTAGCCTGATAATATTTCACTATTGGATTTTATTTGACAAAGTGTGATGTTAAAATAGGTTTGGGTGGAAAGAAAGTAATTGAAATAATAGGATTTTTTTTATTCTGTAAAATTATTTTTTCTATGTTCATCAAAGGAAAATGCTCTGCTTCAGATTATCACCTATGGGCGGCGTACACACGAAGCTGCATTCCAGCGAGGACCTCGGCCGTGTGTACGCTCTCGGCGAGCATCCCGTCGGGAAGCCCGTCGAGCAGAAATAGAGAGCGTGCTCGACGGCCCGCCTGGAAGAATGGCTGGTTGCCATTCCCGACGGGTGGGTCACCGATTTCGACGGCCGGCAGGGAACCTCGACGGGCGGAACGATGTGTTCTGCCCGTCGAGGTTCTCTGCCGTGTGTACGCGGCCTGGGGTATAGTGCCATCTGTAGGAGTAGGATGCTAGGTACAACTAAAGAACAAATGACAGCACAGAGGGGCCCCTGCTGAGGGCCCACACTATGAAACAAGTTCAATTAAATTGGAGCAGCAGTACAAAAAAATAATTTAAACACATCAGCAGCAGAACCAGAGTGGAGGTAACTGTGTCCACCATAGAAGTGAGCAGCCTAGTGCATTATTAGGGTGTGCACCTCAAAGATCCAACACATATGCATTTGTGACATATTTACATGCCTCTTCCTTGCTTTCTATCCTAAAAAAAAATAGGGGAGGGGGGAGCACACAGGGGGACCTGGGAAGCAGAAAGAAGAAGAACAGGGACAGGAGAGGTGGCATACATTGGTACCCGTTGTAATTTCCTCCTGTGGCAGCTGAATGTTGGCAAGAGGGAGAGGAGGAGAAGCCTACTTTCAGCTGCTGCTGCTGCAGAAGGAAAATACAGATTGGTTCCACTAAATTCCACCCCTGCCGCTCCTCTTGTCCAGGTTCTGGGTTTTGTCGAAGAAGGATCACAGTTTACCTGTCACCTGTCTGCGATCAACGGATAGATCACGATTAAGGGGTTGCCAACTCCAAGATTAGGGTGTGCCCAGGCACACCTGGCACACCCCTTGCACACACACCTATGGTGTCCACTAATGCAGTGGTCATCAACCCTGTTCTCAGGGCCCACTAACAGGCCAGGCTTTATGTATTACCTTGGGGAGATGCAGACTACTGAAATCACTGCAGCAAATGATATCCTCTGTGATGTATTTCAGTTATCTTGCAAACCTGGCCTGTTAGTGGGCCCTGAGGACAGGGTTGATGACCACTGCACTAATGAACTCAGAATAAAGGATTTCTTATTTTCTCTTGTGTTCACTGGAGGACACAGCTCTGTCCCACAATAGCAGTGCTGCTTTTCCTCTCCTCTCCTGCCAGCTGCTGCGGGACACCGGAAATTGCTTAAAGATGGAGAGCTGGGGGGGGGGGGGTAGTAAATATGTCATAATGATGGCTTTTGCTATCTTTTCTGTAGGATCTTCAAAGAAAGAAGAATCCTCCACTGGAATACCCATGGCCTTGTTAAATCAAGAAATCAGTTAAATTATATCTGTGATATAAAAACTTCCAAATTAGATGCCAGGAAGTTCAGTAACCATAAAGGCACAATGATCTGTGCAAAATCAGGGTTAGAACCTCCAACAGGGGTATTCTTACAACCTTAAGCTAAAATGCAGTCTTGGTTGTTGCAGCTGCCAGTCACCGACTAATAGAGGCAGCTTGTCTTGGAGCCTTGAGCTGAAAATATCACTGGTCAGGCTAAGTCAGACAGACAGGGTGAGCCAGAATACATGAAACCTAAACTAGCAGTCCTCTGGCATTTAATGCTCTACTCTGGGTTAAAGCCCTCAACAAAGATCCTGTACTTCCCTGGGAGTCTATAGTTTGCTACCCTAGAGCAGAGAGCTCTTCTACTTCAAGCCTAGCTCAGTCACTGTGGGAAGTTTACAGCCTGTTCCTTTAAGGATCAGAGAACCTCAAAACACCCATTCAGTCCGCAGTCTAGCTCTGCCACCCAGACAGTGACCTGCCTAAAGCACTAGGCCGATGGTGTCATACTCAATTTAATTTTGGGCCGCATAAGCATTCTGATGACCCTCAAAGGGCCGGTTGTATCGGTAAAACTAGATGTCCAGAGCACCCACACCCCTCATTACATCAGAAATCAAGAGTGCTCCCACCCTCCCTTACATCACAGTGAACCCCTTATCATGTGTTGCTGCTAGAAATAAGCTAGGGTGGAGCTGGGAAGTAGAAGGTGTAGCGTCTGGAGGAGGACCAGAGGGGGCCTGAAATAAGCTGCCAGTGTCTGATAAATGCTGAGGCCATTGGAGGTGGAGAGGAGGGGGTGGTGCAGATGCACAGAGGTGCAAGATCTGGTGGAGGAGTTCTGTCCTCCACTGTGCTGCTTACTGCTGAGACAGGTTGGGGGCAGAGATGAGGGAGGGGGGTCACAGCTGCACATGAATTGGCCTGGTGGTCTTGTGTTTGACACATGTGCGCTAGGCTAATAACTGAATAAGCAGAAGCTACATCTGGGCTGACTTTTTTGGTTGTACCTGGCATCCTACTCCTGCAGGTGGCACTACATCCAGTAGGTGAGGTGATGATTTCAAGCAGAGCTGTGTCCTCCAATTACTACTGTATAAACAATACAAATCCTTTGACAGGCAAAACAAAATCATTTTAAGTGTGTGTTTGTGTGTGTGTGACAAACTTTAACACCCAAACCCAATTTTGCAAAGTTAACATGTGTTACTGTAGAATAACTGTAATTATCATTGCAACCACTTAAAGTATCCAGGTAGGTTATATATATATTTTTTTTCAGGACAGATTGGGTTTTCATTTGTTGGTAGATGTTAATAGTTATATCTTTTGAAATGGACCTTGATTAATTGTGCATCATCACAGGGTGACTAATTGCTGTGAATGTTTTGTTTATGTTTATGTATGTCTTCTATTAGATTTCCATGCTCCTGATGAAGCGTTTTTATGCCAAACATGTTGAGCAAAGCAAGAACTAATACCCTGCATATTGGACCCACTCTCAAGAACAAAAACCTTATATTTACTTTGTTTATTTTTTACGATTTGATGTTTATGCATCTTTATGGTGTGAATGCATTTGAATTTGTATAAGGTCTCGGTAGTGTTACTGGAATACACGTTGGGTTCCTATGCTGATGTAATATTGTACTATTAGTCTAGATACTTTTTTATATACTTAACTTCATAATAAATATCTATAGATTTTTATATTTGTTACCTGTGTGCCGCCAAAAGTCAATTTTTTTTCTAGTTTCTATTAGTTTCCACTTTCCAATAGTTATCTCTTGATGTTGTTTTATTATAAAAGGAAACCACTCCCAAATTAGTAAAAAACAAACAAAAAAAAAGTCAAAAGTATATTTTTTTGCCATTTTATGACCAACAGAGAAGAGGGGTCACTCTGTGTAATGCTTTGCACATAGCGGGTAAGCATAAATTTGTTAGTTATTTAAAACAAATAAAAAAACCTTTACGTTTACAATCACTTTAAAGTTGTCCTTTGCAATTGTTCACATTTATTATGACATTATGTAAAATGTTGCTGGTAAAAAGCTATACAGTGTATGCATTCCCTTGAACTTGATATTGTCCCTTTTTTCAGTAGAGCTTTTACTGGCACATACAGTACACTGATCCATTTTATCTTAAGTTTAGTGATGTAACATAATGGACGGTATAGGAAGTAATAAGAATAGGAGCTTGCACTCAGAAATCTTTTGTTAAAGAAATTTGATGACCAGAGAAATATTTACAGTACATTTTTTTTTACAGTTTTTGACATTAAACTTGTATTCAGTGCACTAATGATATAAGCACTAGTGGCGGCTGGTGTTGTATTTTTTGGGGGGGTGGCAAACCATCCACCAGCCGCTCTGCGCCCCAAGCGCACCCTTTTTTGAAGCCAATTATTATAATCATGTGCTTCTAAAAACAAAAACAAAACAAAACACCTCATTGGAATTCATGCGTCCAGGGCCCTGAATGTAGATTGGGGGCCAGACGCATTAATTAGGGGAGTGATGCCTCTGTGCCCTGTTTTGTCGGGCCACCATTACTAAGCACTTAAAAGTGCCTTATTGTCCTGGCAACCGGCGTGTGTAGCAGGTAATTGGTATGGGTAATCAGCCCTTTCATAGAGAGAGAGAGACAGACAGACAGAGAGAGTGAGGGAAAGAGACAGACATAGAGGGAGACAGAAAATTAGAGACAGACAGAGAGAGACAGACAGGCAGAGAGAGACAGACATACAGACAGACAGAGAGACAGGCAGAGAGAGAGAAAAAGACAGAGAGAGAGAGAGAGCGACAGACAGACCGACAGACAGAGATAAAGACAGACCAACTGAGAGAGACAGACAGACAGAGACAGAGAGAAAGGCAGACAGAGAGAAAGACCGACAGACAGAGAGAGACAGACAGAGAGAAAGACAGAGAGAGAGAAAGACAGACAGAGCGAGACACAGAGAGAAACACACAGAGAAAGACAGACAGAGCGAGACACAGAGAGAGAGACAGACAGAGAAAATGACGTACAGACAGAGAAAAAGACAGATAGAGAGAAAGACAGACAGAGAGAAAGACAGACAGATCAACAAAGAGAGACAGAGACAGGCATACAGAAAGAGAGAATGACAGATAAAGAGAGAGACAGACATAGACCAAGAGAGCAACCGACAGAGAGAGAGAGAGAGACAGACAGAGAGAGAGATAGACAGAGAGATAGACAGACAGAGAGAGCGACAGACAGAGAGACAAACAGACAGAGAGAGATATAGACAGGCAGAGAGAGCGACAGACAGAGAGAGAGACATACAGACAGAGAGAGAGAGAGATACAGACAGACAAAGAGAGCGACAGACAGAGAGACAGACAGAGAGAGAGACAGAGAGAGCGACAGAGAGACAGACAGAGAGAGACACAAACAGAGAGACAGAGAGAGAAATACAGAGAGAGGAGAGACAGACAGAGAGAGCAACAGACACAGAGAGAGTCAGAGACAGACAGACAAAGAGAGAAGAGAAGAGAGAAGCCATAGTTAAAGCACACTGCTCTCTCTTCTCTCACAGAATGGCTGAAATAATTAATAATTTTTGTTTTTCATGCATTGTGGACATTTGGGAGGGTCTCTTGAGGTTATCTATAAAAAATGCTTCTAACCTCAAATGCTCATAACTGCTGCTAAACTTGTATAAACTCAGTATGTAAAAAGTATGTAAGAGCTAAATGGAAGTTTTTCACAGACGGTTATCAGCTGTCAGTTTTCAATGTTCAGAAGAAGTTTTTAACTGCCGTGTGTACAAGAGGCCCAAATCTGTCAGGAACTGCTGACAGCTGCAATTGTTTTCCCAGTGTGTGGAGGTAGTTATTACAACCACTGGCAAGAATCTACAGATTCTTGCTGGCGTCTGCCCTGGCCACTGCTGTGCGGTTGTGAAAATGTAGCTTAAAGAGGTGTTCCACCCAAATGTAATGTTTATTAAAAGTCAGCAGCTACAAAAAGTGTAGCTGCTGGCTTTTAATTAACATTCACTTACCTTCTCTACGTTCCAGCGACACGCCGACCGGGGCTCCGCTCCTCTCTACCCCCCTCCCCGGCCGGCATCCTCATTGCGACTTCGGCTTCACGGTCGGGCACCCATTGCGCATGCGCGAGCCGCACTGCGCATGCGGCACACGGCGCGGCCCGCCGCTGATTGGACAGGCGATCGTCTAGGACCTGTCAGTGTCCTAGACGATCGCCTACGGGAGGGGCTGCAGTAAGACGACTAAACCTAATCGCCTTACCAGCCCCTCGGCGGAAGCAGGAAGTGGGACAGGAAGTCCCACTCCTACTGAAGCCCCCACCCCCCCCAAAAAAAATTACATGCCAAATGTGGCATGTAAGGGGGAGGGGAGTGGATTAAGTGGAAGTTCCATTTTTGGGTGGAACTCCGCTTTAAATATATTTAATCATTTTCAGTTCACACCGAGCACTTACCTGTGTTTAGTTGCCATCAGTTTAGCTGCATTCAGAAAAAAAATTATTCTGTGCATCCAGGATTCAATTAGACACTATAAACACATGTAAACACATGTAAGCGCATGTAAATATGACTAAATATTAGGATGACCAGAAATCCCCTGTTTCCGGGGACAGTCCCCGGATTGAGGACGCTGTCCCTAGACCAAGTCTGTCCCCGGGTTTTGTCCCCTGATTGAATTTGAACAGGGGCTGGGGCAATTAAAAAAAAAAATCTGAATTACACCCCCCGGCTCCACCGCACCTACTAGCTTAGGGGGGTGTATTTTTTCCATTATCTGTGCCCCTTTCTGATGATCATGTGCTGGTCGGAGTGGAGGGAATATTTCTTCAGTTTCAGGTGCATGCCCATTCAGCTCCACTCGCATGTTCTTTTGCCTTGGCTCAAGTCCCTGGCAGCCACCTGCCTGCTTATCTACTTACCTAACCTGGCGGAGTGATCTTCCTCCGCACCAGACCCAGTAGTAACCGAGACACGGAGAGTGAGACTTGACAGGCTGTAAAGGCGGGGGGCAGAAAAATCGCTCATTGTAAAAAACAAAAAAGGGCCCCGGATTATATTACAAAAATCTGGTCACCTTACTAAATATGCCTACGTGCGCCTAAACCTGGAACATCCAAATGCAAGAAAAAGTGATCAGGGAGAATAAACGTGGTTTATAATTTACAGGTGACTTCTTCTGCATTTAGAAATGATAAATCCAGGGGTGTCTGTGTGAATGAGGCCTAAGGAATATATAGTGCGGGTTCAGCTTTAAGCAGATTTGACATGTTCATCATTTACTTAACTGGAGATCATCTGAAAATACTTAATGCAGCATGAAGATACGTTCAGTTAAAAGCCGGATGTGAAATCTAGTACTGTGCTAATTGCATGCTGGTACCCTGCGTGAGGCTGCTGAGTCACAAGGAACGCACGCGTGTGAGAACCCAATGTACTTTTTGCTTAGCTGTAAGTACATTTTACGAGGAATCTGTATTTTTCTCAAGCAAACTGAGCGATTACATTAAGTAGGTGCAGGGAAATTACGGTGTACCCTGCCAATGAAACTTTAAATCTCACCATAATAGTCTCCAGCACAGATGTAATGTAACCAACTCATTTGCATAACTCACGCCACGGTGGCAGTATTTCCTAATGTCAGGAAATTACGACATTTTTACAGCTTGGTAAATTGCTGAAAATTACATTGTCATAAATAAGGATGCCATCTTGCTCTTGTGCGGGGATCGACCATGGTCAGATTTAATCTTTTAAAAACCCTGATTAAACTGCGAGATCGCTATGAAAATTAAATACATAATGAAACCGTAACACAGCAATTGCCTGTAATATATAGAAAGCAGTCAGACTTTTTTTTATCTTCAGTCTTGTTCTTATCGCCGCTCTCAGTCTTATAAAATGAAAACATTAACAACCTTTTTTTAATGAAAAAGAAAGCTAATTCTTAAGTGCAACCAATCAGAATTCATTCTGCAGAGGTCAGTCCAGTACATAGGGAAGTTTGGTTGCTCTGAATTAATCTATTTTAACACTAATGCCGCGTACACACGATCACTTTATGCGATGGGAAAAAACTACATTTTTAAAAACGCCAATTTAAATGACCATGTGTGGGGGAAAACGTTGTATTATGTCTGAAACGACCCAAAAAAATTGAAGCATGCTTAAATTTTTGTGTCGTTTTTCAAAACGTCCTTTTTTGTTTCACAAAAATTTACCGTGTGTAGCAAAAAACGTTGTTTAAAACTACGTTTTTCAACCCGCGCATGCCCAGAAGCTAGTTATGAAGTGAGCTTCAATGGAAAAGAGTGGTGAACGTAACCTCGCTTTGCTAGAGCATTGTGAAAAAACGTTGGTGTGTAGGCAACGTCGTCTTTGAAAATTTAAGTTTCAAAAACGTTGTTTTTTACTTTACAGAAAACCTTGTTTTTTTTCCATCACATAAAGTGATGGTGTGTACGCGGCATAAAGCCTCGTACACACAATTGGATTTTCCACAGACAAAGTCTCAGACTTTTATCTGAAGGGCGTTGTCTTGCAAACAAACGGCACAGAATTGTTGGCCAATAAACACAAACGTAGTTATGTACTACGTGGTTTTTCAGCTTTTTAGGGCCACCCTTTGGACACCTTCTACTAATGTTGTGTTTGGTGAGCATTGATTCTGAGAATGCGTGTTTGTACTTTAAATTTGTGTACACACGCTCGGAAAATCCAACAACTGACCGTTGTCCGCGAAAAATTTTAAAGCCCGGCCATCCAAAATTTGTCCATGGAAAATCCAACAGTTGGAGCATAAAAACGGTTGGATTTTTCGCCAACAGGCTGTCAACACATGATTCACGTCGGAAAATCCAATTGTGTTAACCAGATCAATTGAGAGACGGTCACAGTCTCCTGTTATGCAAATTGGATGCAGCGAAACCCATCAAATTTGCATCAATGTGAATCCAACCTTAAAGTAATTGTAAGGGCCCTTTCACACGAGTGGACGAACGGTCCGCTTTTCATAAGTCCGTTTTATGGACTCACAATGCTTCCCTATGGGATCGCGTCCATTAGCGGAATGAGCATTCGCTAACGTCCGCAAACATCCGCCTCCGTCAAGATCCATTTTTTTCGGACGGAAGAAAATCCTATTTTTCTTCCGTCTGGCGGATCGGATGAATACAGACACACGGTCCGTATTCATTCGATTCCCCATAGGGGAGAGCGGAGAAAAGACAGGGCGGTCCCCGCACACTGTGCAAGGACCGCCCTGTCAGCCGACAGCTCAGCGGGGATTTACGGATGATCCCCGCTGAGCAGACAGAACAACACGGGGGCGGATCAATACGGATCGGCTCCGTGTGAAAGAGCCCTAAAGCTTTATTTTTTAAATAACAAACATGTTATACTTACCTCCACTGTGCAGATCGTTTTGCACAGAGTGGCCCAATCCACGTCTTCTGTGATCCCTCTGCGGCTTTCTCGGCTCCTCCCCGCTTCTAATAACCCCCCTGGGAAACGCTCTCCCCAAGGGGGTTACCTTGCGGTCATGCTCCAGAGTCCTGTATCTGAAGTCCATAGCTGCTGATTACAGCACTCTGCTCTGCCCCCCGGCGCTTGCGTCATTGGAGTTGATTGACAGAAGCGCGAGGCAACGGCTGCGCTGCTATCAATCTATCGAATAAACAGCCAAGATCACCAGGCCGACATCAAGTGTGTTCTCGACACGGGACTTTTCGAGGGCTCAGGTAAGTAAACCGGGGGGCTAGGGGGCCTGCAATCACTAAATGTTTTTCACCTAAATTCATAGGATGCATTAAGGTGAAAAAACATGAACCTTTACAACCCCTTTAAGAATAAGTATACATTTAATGAGATGGTATGTTCTGCTTCAATCTGTCTCCTCCCACAATATAGCAATATATGGGCAAGGCGCGTGAAAAATATCAGTTTTTAGCGCATATAGTCTTTGGAGCTGAGCTGTGAAAAAACAAAATATATAGGTAAAAATAAGATACATGAACTGTTTTATCTGCCAGAAAAATATAATAGTATTCGGGACTTCACCTTTCCAGAGAGAACATACAATATTTGGTTGATAAGATAATTGGCAATGAATGGTAAGGCTTTAATTCTGGGTGACTTCAACATGATTGACATGATTCACCCAAAACTCTCGCTTATATGCTTCCTCCACCCATCCAGTGCCACATTTGCCCTTTTTTTAGAGGGGGGGGGCGTGGGGTCCTGTTTTTGACAGGTCCCCTTCTCCACTTTCGGAGACGGGCTGCTTCAGATGGGACAGTGATATATTAATGTGCATAAGAGTCCTTCTAATGAAAGAAACAACTATTGTACCTGTCTGGCACGTAGTGCAAGTGGACAGTTGCACCAGAAAAACTGATAGTCCAAAATTTGGATGTAAAAGTTCATCTGGTGGTTGAATCAAGTGAATAAGTGACTGAACGTGAAAATATGTGACTTCTTCAACGTGACCGTCCCCACCACCTATAAGGATTACAGGCTTAACCGGAAACGTGTTGACCCAATGCTGACATATGCCACAAGAGGTCAAACAGGGCTTTGAATGACGGATGTCATGACCAGTCCTCGGCAGGAATCATGCGCCCGATCAGTCCAGAATGTCTTGCAGTGGGATGGAATAGGCTGGAAACTGTACTAATTTGGAAACACCATTGGATAGGCTCAATATCATAATGGTGCATGTGGAAAAAGAAAAGAGGGGTGGCCACAAAGAGTAAGTTCTGTTAAAATAAAATGACGTATTTATTCACAGCTAACAAACTCACATTTGGCTGGATTGAAAAGTAAAATTAGGACGAAGGTGGGAGTCCTCCAGACGTGTTCTTTGTGGTCAAAGCACATCGTCAGTTACAGCACCATCAGTAATGACAAGAAGGGGTGCTGGGTGCGTGCTGCGTAGGGGTTCTATTGGTCCTGGCTGAGCTAGGGATATATTCTCAAATGAGAGCTATGAATTTACATTTTTGGAGGGAGGGGGTATATTTTTGCTGGTGGGGGGGAACCTATTGGACATAGACTGGTTAGGTCCTTGTAAATGCAAGGAGGGGGTCAGTTATTGCTCGGAAGGGATCTACTGTTGAGGGAGGAGTCTATTTATTGCTGGCTAGCTGGAAAGTCTTAACTGAAGCATGGCTGTGGGGAGATTTGTTGTTGCTAGCCGTGGGTCTACAATTGCACAGCCTCAAACTATCCCCGATTTCAGAGACGAACTGTCCCTGCATTTGGCGAACAATGTTCCTTCATTCCTCCTCATTTTTTGGCGTCTGACTATAAGATAAATATAAAATGCACTTCTTTTACATACTTTACAAAAACATTCTTTGCCAGCACTAAACCTTTCATCTGATTTCTAAAATTCTGCTGCTATTTCTGTAAATTCCAAAAGCCAATATAATGGAATATAGAGGTTAAAAAAAAGTCACTTGTGGGTTTATT